>CM022754.1:36886077-36988577 GCA_012411365.1 Ameiurus melas | reverse complement strand
ATTTATAACAAGAGCTTGCTTGTTTTGCTTTTCTCAACATTACAGTGTTGGCACTCAACATTACACTGTGGGCACTTCATGCCCTATTGTGTTTCATTCCTTACATAATACACACTTTATGTCTGATACACAGCATAATGCTATTCTACGCATTCTAACCAAGATCTAATCACGTCAGATAATTTACCCCTTTCTGTTTCATGGTTTCAAACACTCACTGCCTGCAGGACTTCCATTTCTTTTTATTTTATTTTTTTTATCGAATTATACTATTTGTTAGCTTTATGGCACATTTTTTCTCATTCACCTTCTCTTTTTTCATTTCCCTTTCTCTCTTAGACTCCAGTCTCCAACAGCACTCTCTCTTTCTGTGGTACTGATAACTCATCTGCCTATAAGGTGGACAACGGGCTTCTGAATAACGGCTGTTTCCTGGACGCACTGGGGCTTGTGCCACACGTTTTCCTTTTCTTCAGCACTTTTCCCATCCTCTTCATCGGTCAGTGGCTTTATCCTGAAAACAGACAGATCACTGTCATTGGATGAGATGAGAGAACTTTGTATTGATCTAATTTGAAGATTGGGTGGGGTGGTAGCACTGTTGGTAGTGTCGATGCCTCACTGGGTTCACTATTCTGAGCTCTGGGTTCTTTGGTTTCCTCTCATCTCCCAAAAAAATGCCAGGAGATGAACTGGCTACTGGAAAATTGCTCCTAGGTGTGATTACACATGCACTGTGTATTCCCACCTCGCAGCAAGTGTTCCTGGGATAGGATCCTGATCCACTGCAGCCCTGATTAAGATAAAGCATGTAGAGATGAATGAATGAATTAATTAATGAATGGTTTAAGGATAGCTATCCATCCAAATAGTTATCTAATGAACCCTTCAAGATCCCAAACAAGAATAGATTCTACCAGATTTTAAGATGACAATACCAACACTCTTACAAAAAAGCATTCTTTAAGGGTTCTTAAAGTTTTCATTGGATAATTACGTGTTATTCACTTCCAAAATGGAATCCTTTTTGATAGCAAAACACTTCAAAACACTTTGCTGTATAATCCAGAGGGACAACTGAAGAGCGTTCTACATCCTACTAGAGTGTAGTCAATTAATTGCCGGCATGCTTAAAAGTGTTTGTACTGTAGGTTGGGGCAGCCAGAGCTCTAAGGTTCATATCCATCACAGTACATGGCTGCACTTTCCTGGCCATAACCTGCGCTGGTTGCTCACAGCCGCTCTGTTGTTTGTGCTGGTGTGTGAGATCGCTGAGGGGATTGTCTCAGATGGGTGAGTGTTTGTTCTGTAATCCAATACAGTTAAATACTACATAATAGAGTATTATTAATTTTAGAGGATTAGCTTTCATGAACCGTCATTAATAGTCAATAACAATTTGACTTTAAAAATGAATAACAAAATGAATAATTAAATTATTTGTAAAAGCGTGAACCTGGCAACTCATTACTGAGAAAGTTTCTAAATATGATAATGACAGAATGCCAGATATTCACTATGGATTTATTCTAAAAACTGTTATAGGAAAGAAAACGATGACAGAATGTTGAGATCCTCCTTTAACATAAACCGTAATTCTCTTCTAGGTTTAACCAGTCCCGCCACCTCCACCTTTATATGCCTGCTGGACTGGGTATTCTGGCAGCTATAACCTCTATAGTCTACTACCACAACATAGAGACCTCCAACTTTCCCAAACTTCTGTTAGGTATGTAGAGAAAATCATCATAAAGCATCCAGTGTTCACCTGTAGCATTCTTGTTGTTAACACTAAATAATTTCAACTGCATTTCTCATTGTTTCAATAGTCTTTCCTGTGATGCAGCATGAGAAGCAGTTGAAACAAACATATAATACCTGTGAGAGTGGGATTAAAAAATGAACAGTCCCATGCGCTCCCGTCTCTAGTCAAGATCATTTCTGAACACGAGTGATTTAGCTGGGGTTTGAGGAACTGTCAGAGCCAGAATTCACACACCACATGGAAAAGAATGCTTCTGGTTTAGGCCACATTGAGTCCGGGAGTATTTGAATACACATACAGATATACTGTAGTTACAGATATTTGGAGCACTAAACAGACACATAAAGAGATACGGGCATTGTAATACACTTCTAATGCAATTTCCCAACTGTAAACAGTCACATTTATTGGTTTTAATGATATTTGGACTACAGGGCAGAAATAATCTCAAGACAACCAACACAACAGTTTTCACACACATAATAGTTTTTCATAGGAAATGCTTCTATGCATATCTGCTTTCCTGTGTAATCCCTTTGTGATTTCCATTCATATCAAGCTCTGCTCATCTACTGGATTTTGGCCTTCGTGACCAAAACCATCAAGTTCACTAAGTACGATGAACACGGAATCGGCCTGGGGCAGCTGCGCTTCTGCATCACAGGCTTGCTGGCTTTAATCTACGGCCTGCTGCTGACCGTGGAGATCAGCGTTATACTGCGCAGGGTGAGAGAACACTAGGACACTGTAAGGAATTAAGTGTGTGTGTGTGTGTGTGTGTGTGTTAATAGTATCACTGGAAAATCACGCAGCTATTGAAGTATTGCTTTAAAGCCATCATTTGTTGTTATCTGGTGACTAATTGCCCAAAGTACAAACACGGACAAAGGTGAACTGAACCTGGGTCATTCTGATCTAGAAACGAAACAGAAATAATTTTATTTCTATTGTAATTTTTAAAGGCATTAAAGACAAAACCACTTGCAGTTAATATAAATATTAATGCTAATACTGACCTTTTCACATGAATTATGATAAGCTACTCTTTCACACATCAAATTAAATAGCACGGATGCTTATCCCTGTGATGTACATGATTATCCCCCCTCTCTCTCTCTCTGTCTCTCTCTCTGTCTCTCTCTCTATTATATAAATGAATCCACAGATAGTCCTTTCAGTCTATGCAGGATTAAGAAAAGAAAAGCATTACGCTAGCTGAGTAATATCTTTCGGTCACATGGCATTGCAGCACAGAATGAACTCTGACTGTCTGTCCTGAAAGACATACATCTATCCATCTGTCCACCTGTCCTCTCCTAGGTCTATCCATCTGTCCTCTCCTCCAGGGGTGGGGGTTGATAATAAACCCACAACTTTTAGCCTGTTTTAAGCTGTTTATCAGAGTGAGGTGAATAGAGGTTAAGCCATGGTCTTGGGATCTCGCCATAACCTTTGCAGTGAGCATAGACCTTTTTGTACTGAGAACAAAAGAATAAAGAGAAAGAAAATCTCTGCTATTTACAGAAAGTAAGCAAGGTTGAATTATGGTTTATAAAGAGAGCCTTTATGGACTGTCTTTGTGGAGTTTTAGCGGATGTTCCCCATGGGTTCCCTCCAGGTTCTTCAGTTTCCTCCCACCTCCCAAAAAACATACCAGTTAGTGGATAGCCCCAAGGTTTAACTGAGTGTATGTGGTGCCCTGCTATGGACTGGTGTCCCATCCAGGTTGTATGGGACATACATCTCACGTCTGGATCTACCGTGACCGTAATGAGAAAGAAGTGACTGCTAAAGATGAATGAATGATGAATGTACTAAAGAGCACGCTTTATTGGCATGCTTCATTCAGACAGTCCCAGACTGCCACACCATTCAAGCAAAATGAAACCTAAGTTTTGAAAGTGCCTAGAAGCTGTGAACCTACTCATGTTGATTTTGAGACTCAGAAAGAGAGACCAGCAGATAACTCTCATTCATGGGGAGTGCTAGGTTAGCTTTCACATTGTACATTGACATGGCTTGCTTGGCTTGCTATATCTCACTGAGTTGCTCAGATTTGAAGAGACAAAGCAAGATTGCAAAATTTACAGCCTTGTAACTAGTGCAATTAAAGCTTACACAATCTTTACCGAGGATTACCCCATCTATTTTTACTCAAAAGAAGAGAAAATTCTTCTTGGGCCAAATAAGAGTGGTGTTATCTGATAAAGGAGAATACTGATCCATGTTCTGTTAGTAAATCTTGCACACACACAAAAAAAGCACCCAATGCATCACTATTTCTGTTATTTATATCCACAATTACTTTAAATGGTATGGGACTAGCAATAAAGTAATCTGTTGTCCATCTGGTGCCCTCGTTTTCCAGCGCTACATATTCTTCCCACACCCGACTGAGGTGAAGCCTCCTGAGGACCTGCAGGACCTTGGTGTGCGTTTCCTTCAGCCTTTCGTCAACCTGCTGTCCAAGAGCACATATTGGTGGATGAACACATTCATCACTTCAGCCCACAAACAGCCCATCTACCTGAAAACCATCGGCAAGCTACCCATAGCTATGAGAGCGCTCACCAACTACCAGAAGCTATGTAAGGCCTTCAATGCACAGAAGGTACACCAAGGCAAGAGTACTTATAGATATTTGTAAATAATGTCAGGCCCTGTGGTTAAGGATCCAGAATTTGAGAAGCTTGAACTGGCTTCTGTGGAAAAACGAGACCATAGGGTGAAAACAATTGACCAGTTGCAATCAATTTGCAAGTTAATACTTATACTTTTCCCACTAGCATGCCTCTATTTATCTGTTTTCTACAAATAAAACGTACATGCATTCATTCTGAAGACATTTATCCAAACGTGACTGGCAGGCAGAATTCAATCAAAACCAAAAGCTGAACAGGAGAGTTTTGAGAAATTCTCTAGCAGGCATATGATTTTAACTTTCATCCTTCAGGGTAGTAGCAGTGAACCACTGGAGTGTTGTCGTAATCAAAGTTAGGATGAGGGTGACCAGGAAATGACCAAATTGGTGAGCACATGAAGCTCTTTTCAAGACAGTTTCATGTCTGATCAAGTGCTTGATCATTTTGAGCATGGTCCCACTGCCAAATTAGCCTCATTCATGGTGAGTAATAGGTTAGTTTTCACATGCACACTGACATGGCTTGCTTGGTTTGCTATCAATGAGGTCAGAAAATGGGGTATGAGAGGATTTTTGTTATAACAATTTATAAATATAGTTTATATTTCCAAACATTTTGAAGAACAATATGATGGTTGCTGGGTTTTGCATGCAAAAAAAAGAAGTGCGACAGTTAGAGTCTCCAGAAAACTGTGGCCGATTCTCCATGATGCTCAGTAAAACTTACCAGCAAATTGTACTGTACCTGAGACAACTCATTTTAAAAAGAAGCACTTTATAGTATTTTTAATAAAGTATATTATGTCATTATTGTGTAGAAGCTTCTTTGCATGTGCCTAAGACTTTTGCACAGTACTGTATTCCCTGTAGTGCTCATAAAGTTCCATTCCTATGTCGATACAGTGTTAACATTACAAAATTTGTGTGTGTGTGTGTGTGTGTGTGTGTGGTGTAGGAGCGAGGCATGATCCCTGCACGAGGCCCACGGTTGATATGGTATGCTCTGAAGCAGGGATTTGGAGGCCCTCTGCTCCTCAGCATCACTCACCGCTTCGTGGCCGACCTGCTGGGCTTCACCGGGCCACTCTGCATCTCCGGCATCGTCCACCACATCAGCAGTGATAATCACACCATCAAACCACCGGTATCTGCATGCATATTATCCAGATTAAAGAAATATTTTACATGTTACAAACAAATAAAATAACTTCAGGGAGCAATTATTTATTTCTTTATTTATTTATGCTTTATTTTTAAAGCGTTTGGCTAACTTTTTTAGCACTAACAGACTAACAGAGTTAAAACTAACAGAGTTTTATTTCATTTGTGAGTCGTATTTCAGCTCAGCCAAGTCTTTATTCTTAAATACTGATTCATTTTGTAGAATGTAAGATGCACTGAACCATTTGTGACATGTTCTGGCCGTTTCATATAAAATCCAATACGCGGCCTGCATCAGTGAAATGTCGGTTTTTAGTAAAGAGAGCAAGAGATAGGGTGAGAAGCTCGGTTATCCGAGAGGAACTCAGAGTAGAGCCGCTACTCTTTTGCGTTGAAAGGAGCCAGTTGAGGTGGTTCAGGAACCTGGTAAGGATGTCCCCTGGGCCCCTCCCTAGGGAAGTGTCCCAGGCATGTCCAGCCAGGAGGAGACCTCAGGGAAGACCCAGGACTAGGTGGAGAGATTCTATATCCACACTGGCCTGGGAACGCCTCTGGATCCCCCAGTCAGAGCTGGTTAATGTGGCTCAGGAAAGTGAAGTTTGCTGAAGTTCCCTGCTGGAGCTGCTGCCCCTGCGACCCGATAACGGACGATAATGGATGGATGGACTGAGAGCAAGAGGATTAAAGCAAGATGTCAGCTTGACACACGTTGCTTATAATTGGCTAATTCTGAACACTGTGTGGACATCACGTACTCACAGAACAATTATGTGTGTTGATCACAAGTATATTAAGTTCCTGTATGGCTGCATTAATTTACACGTATTAACAAGAATGGCCTTACAGCATGCTCATGCCTGACTGCACAAGAAAAAGCAATATAATATATTATGTACTGGCTATTCTAATCAGTGTAAGATGTCATTTAGCATACGCTTATTAATTTGTTGCTTTAGGCAGTGATGGAGCATATGATGTGTTTATTCTTTGGTCTCTGGGGCTCTTATCAGCCCATAGAACTGTCTGGTAAAAAGCTGTGAAATGTGGCACACTGATTGTTCTGACCAAATTTGGGCCAAATGCTTCCAATCCTCTAACACTTCCTAATTTGGAACCTAAAAGTGACGTCACTTTTTCAGAAGCTATTTTGTCCGATCATCACCAAATTTTGTATACATCATATTCAGAACAAAAGAATGTTGATATTCCAAACTGTTTGCCCGTAATGTGCCAAAAAATCTGACCGTGAAGCCGCAACACAAAAACTGAGGCTGTATCTCAGCAATAACCTTGCACACTGACAAAAATCTTGAAGGGCAGCTTCAGGACCATGCCCTAAGGCTATGCAACAAATTTCATGACAGCAGCACTAATTGGTCAAAAGTTACAATAATATGCCAAAAATGCCTCCATCTTAGTGCTGTTTTTGCTACTCCTCCTCCAACGTTTGTCCAATCTTCACCAAAATTAAACGTTTGTCTAAACAAAAGTTCTCAAAGGAACTCTGATATTCCAAACCGTTCGCCCATAACGGATTGGCAAAGGCATTAAACTACAAACTACAAAACCCTTTGCCTATAGTTATGGCTCTGCTTTCCTGCGATTTCTTATGCAACAATTGTAGCACATCTGTGTATGTCCGGCTCACCGATTCTGGGTGCTTGGCACCTGAAAATGCTGTTTGCAGCTTTAATTTCTCTGTTATTTTATATTTATACACAATAATACCATGCAACATAAACTGTACAGTTCAGCATTTTTAACTAAAATGCATACTATTATCTGTTATTAATTTTGGACTGGGTCTGTGATTAAAATATACGTGATATCCAAATTGTGCTGCTGTGTATGCACACTGTCACACTATCACATTGTTTGTCTGTCTGCGTTCCAGGTCAAGCTGCTAGGCATCCAGTTCATTTCCTCTCAGGCTTTTTTAGCGAACGCCATATGTTGGCAGTGCTGCTTTTCCTAGCTCTGCTGCTTCAGAGGACATTCCTGCAGGCTTCCTACTACGCTGCCATAGAGACTGGCATTAAAATCAGGGGTGCCATCCAGGTTTTTATATCAACCATTCAAATACACATTTATTTATTGGATTTGTTCGAGTTTTTTTTAATTACTAACCATACTATGAGCAAATAAATATCAGTAGTATATAGAAACCTATTCTGAATCTCATTACATTGCCTGTCAGGGATGGGATATATTGGGTAGCATGTGAACAGTCAGTTCTTGAAGTTGATCTGTTAGAAGCAGGAAGATTGGGCAAACTTTATGATCTAAGCAAAGGGAAAAATTGTGATGGCTAGGTGACTGGGTCAGAACATCTCCAAAACGGCAGGTCTTGTGGGGTGTAAGTACCTACCAAAATTGGTCCAAGGAAGGACAACCGGTGAACCCGCAAAGGGTCACTGATGCCCAAGGCTTATTGATGCGCGTGGGGAGTGAAGGCTGACCCGTCTTCTTTGATCCCACTGAAGAGCTATTGTAGCACAAATTGCTGAAAAGGTTCATGATAGGTGTCAGAACACACAGTGCACCATTATATTCATGGGGCTTTTCTTTTTAAATCAGTATTAAGAAAGTGACTGAAAATGACTGAAACGTTTTATAAAAGTAAGTCAGATCTGGTTTTCACACACAGTTTTATCCACCTACAGTCAGTCATGACAAAGGAAATTAGCTCAACTGTGTAGCTTTGGAATCAATCCACACGTTCAGTCCATAATGCCTGGATGTCATTTATATGTTGGACCATAATTTTCCCCAAATGTAACATTTGCCTTCACCCTGAAAAATTGATGACATTATGAGTGCAATTTCATGTTGTTATGTGGGCCATCATCTACGCTTTATATTTTCAGTGTAAGATCTACAATAAGATCATGCGCCTGAGTACCTCCAACATGTCCATGGGAGACATGACCATCTCTCAGATCTGTAATCTGGTGGCCAGAGACACAGAGCAGCTCATGTGGTTCTTCTTTCTTTGTCCCAACCTGTGTGCCATGCCAGTGCAGGTGAGAGCCAAGCATTTATACATTTTAACTGCCAGTATCATAGATTGTTAGAATGTTATACCATCCAAGTTGACAAAAAAAAGTAATAATACATCATGACCGTAGAGTTATATAGATCTAGGTGTATAAAAAAATTAATATCAGGTAGAACCTTATATAGTATTTCCATCATTCTAATGAATTGAGCTAAAAAGGATCGAGAAGGTTACATGCATCTGATTTAGTGAGAGCTATGGTATTTTTCTTAACAGATCACGATTGGCGTGATCCTGCTGTACTACTTTTTGGGGATCAGTGCTCTGATTGGAGCTGCAGTGATCGCTGTTCTTGCCCCGATGCAATACTTTGTCGCCACACAGCTTTCACGAACACAGAAAAGCACACTGGTGAGCATCAAACTCATCAAATTCCTTCGCCACGAGAATATGGACTAGAACTAACATGAAGGTAGCTTAGAACAGGACCATGTCTAACCTTGTCAGTCATTCTTCTCTGCACAGAATTCATTTAAAACTGTGACTGGACATTGGGGCTCATTTAGTAAAGTTGGTATAGGTCATACCAAACTAAAGATTTCCATCATTTTTACAGTTTTGGGATTTTCTTCATAAATTATACAGTGTGTTCACAGCATAATTGGTTTACACTGCAGTGCACACACACCCCCCCCCCCCCCCACACACACAAAAAAAAAAAAAAAAAACAAAAAAAAAAAAAAAAAAAAAAAAAAAAAAAAAAAAAAAAAAAAAATTTTTTTTTTTTATTTATTTATTTATTTATTATTTAGTTTTGTTTATCTTCATTTATGGATTTCTTTTATTCAGGTCATTAATATGAAATGAGAGTTTCACAAAAGTTTGAATCAACTGTTCAATTGTGTATGCAATCGAAATAAATAAGCTATTAAACATGAAAGTGTAAGCCATGTATAAAAATTGCAGTAAATAATCGCCAGTAACACAATCTGAAAGCATTTGGTCCAGGTTCATATTAGTGAACTCATGAGCTGAGCATTTTTCCCAACTAACTGAATTTTCACGAATGCCACATTTGTTATGAAAATGCTCCTGGGAACAATTTGCAAAAAATTGATATCCACCTTGTATGTTCACCCACCGTGTTGCTATAACAACCTTTCGGCAAATGCAAGTCAATGTAATTACAGTCTGAACAATCAGGTTGGACGTGGTCACTTGTCATTTGAAATCATTTGCAATATTCAGTCTAAAAATTGGATTTAAGAAATAAATCTGATTTGTCCTGGTGTGTGAAATAAAAAATAAAAAAAAAGTTAGCTTGGCTCAGCATGGATAAAAAAAATAATACTGATTTTTGTGTTTACATGACACGGGGAAAAAAAATTGATGTGACAATATTTGGGCCAATCCTACTTTGCTGGAAGTGAACACAGAATAGAACAAGCCAGCGTTTGGAGTTAGTGTTGGTACTTCAAGCATAACCGCAAGATATGAATGATAAAATCTCACAAGTTGAAGAAGACTTGCAGTAGACCATGTTCTCACACAACCATGAGCAAAAGAGGTTGGTCATGATTTACCTCCCCTGTATGACAAAATTCAACTCAATTCAATGCAATTTTAATTTGCATAGCATTTTTAACATTAGCCCCTGTCACAAAGCAGCTGTAGAGAAATCCAGATGCAGATCCAATTTATATCCCTACTAAGCAAGCCAAAAGTGACAATGACAAGTAAAAAAAAAAAATAAACTCTCTGAAAATACATAAAAATGAAACATTGAGAAAATCCAGACACAAACGGGAACCCGTCATCTTCCGGGTGATACTGGATAGTACGATTATAAATGATTGCTTTAACTACATTCAAGTGGGATTATACGCTGGAGCAAGGGTTCTTTGCAAAAGAACCGTGAAACCACACCATGAAACACACATAGACACATTTTGTGTGTGTGTGTGTGTGTGTGTGTGTGTTGCAGGAGTACTCCGGTGAGAGACTGAAGAAGACTAATGAGATGTTGAGGGGCATCAAGCTGCTGAAATTATATGCTTGGGAGCACATCTTTAGATCCAGTGTGGAGGAGACGAGAAAAAAAGAGCTGACCAGCCTCCGAGCATTCGCCCTCTACACATCCCTCTCCAGTAATAATAATAACAATAATAATAATAATAATAATAAAAGTAGACATCAGCAGTCAAATGCAAGTTTAAAAAAGTAAGTGTTAAGTTGAGCTTTAAAAATGCCTAAGGTCTGAGCAGTAAGACATCCTATTAATTTCCCAGCCAAGAGAGTGCTCTCGTAATACAAAGTCTTTAACTCTGTGGTTTTTTCCTTCCAGTTTTCATTAATGCAGCCATCGCAATCGCAGCAGTTCTTACAGTAAGTTCGCTGCTCTTTCCAAGCCTCAAATCTCTCCTGACTGACACATCATGTCTAATATATGAACAGTTTGCATTTTGCTGTGTCTCCTCAGACGTTCGTAGTACATGCCTACGTACACAGCTCTACCGACACTGCTCTCTCTCCTGCTGTGGCATTTGCTTCTCTCTCACTCTTCCACATCTTGGTCACGCCCCTCTTCCTGCTTTCTAGTGTACTACACTCAACTGTTAAGGCGCTTGTAAGGTGACTGACCATCTCTGGTCATAATCATAATTTCCCTGTTGCACTGTTGAATTCTTGAGATCGGTTAGGAGCTGCATTCGTTTTTCGTCCTGTTAGCTTTACGAAAGTGAAAAAACGTGGCCGGTTGTGGTATAAGTGGAACACAACATCTCAGGAATTTATATGGAAATCCTGCTGTTATATGAAAATAGTTCAGGGTGATAACAGCCATATCACACCACCTAGTCCCTGATCATTTTCCTATAACAGTACATGCTTTTGTCCTTAATCTGCTTAATTGAAAGCTCACATGATATAATTAAGCAATATCTATGGAATAAAAAAATATTTAGATTACATAAATGAAGGATATATACTTAATTTATATGTTATCCTTCCTTCCTTTTGCGCTTCCTTCTGCACTTCCTACACACTTCCTTCCACAATTCCTTCCTTAATTCTTTCCGCACTTCCTTCCTTTTTTCAGCAGTTCAACACTTCCTTCTTTCCTTCCCCACTTCCATCTGCATTTCCTTATTCACTTCCTTTCACACGCACACACTCAAGTTTTCTTAAACCCAGAATACAGGACATATTAACGATTACTGTCGGGTACATCTTCTAGGAGCATTCAAGAGACACTTTGGCAAAGCGTCATAACTTATCATTTGTTACATTATCATTTATATGTTTGTTAGTGTTTTAATGGTAGGTGTGGTCCTTCGGCATTAATTATCAGTCTTTGTCTTTAAACTTCAAACTTTTTTTGTACTTCATTACAAACCTTTAGTGTAAAGCATCACTTTATACTGACAGAAAGATACTTTCCAGGAATATATTCTAGAAGAAGACAAAGTGTTTGTGTTATAACTCTGTTTTAGTGTGCAGAAACTTAGCGAGTTCTTTGCTAGTGAGGAGATTGAACTTGATCAAGAACCCAAAACCCCCACGCCAACTGATACAAACAACCACAGTAACATAAAGTCAGTTGTGAGTAGATTCAATTTTCAAGAGAATATTCACATGTGAAGGCAAATACCAAATCTGGATTAACGAGACTAAGCTTACTGTTTGTTCTTTCCCAGTACATGTTGCAGCTCCAGGCCTCAAAGCTGGTTAACCGGAAGAACAAAGCCAAACAGGACAAGAACAGTAAGCTACCACAGCAGGATCTGAACCTGAATATGTCTGTTGTAAATGAGGAGAATATCTGTCTCAAGGTAGAAGTCATTTCCAAGTCATTTCCAGCTAGAGCTGTTGGTTTTATTCGAATCGATGTTAAATAATGACTATACTATATACCATAGATCGTGAATGGCTACTTTACTTGGACTCAGGGATGTCCCACTCTGACCAACATTGACATAAAAGTTCCTTTTGGTAAGTTGTTTAATGAGCCTCACAGCTCCAGGGTCCCTATTTGTTTGGTTTCCCTGTTCTCTCCGTTTCGGTGTGCAGTTCCTCTGGGTTCCCTGGTTTCCTCCCACCTTCCAAAAACATGGCAGAAGTGGACTAGCTATACTAAATTGCTCCTAGGTGTTAATGTGTATGCAAGGTGCCCTGTGATGGACTGACACCTTATCCAGAGTGTATTCCCATCTTGCTCCCAGTATTCCCCTGATAGACTTGGGATTCCTGAATGGGTTGTGTTGGAAGATAAATAAAGCGTACTGAAGATAAATGGTACATTTTGCTAGGTAATTCCTTTTTTTATTTTATTTTTTTATGTGTGTGTGTGTGTGTGTGTGTTATAGGTATGTTGACTATGATTGTAGGGCAGGTAGGATGTGGAAAATCATCCCTACTGTTAGCTGCTCTGGGGGAAATGCAGAAGATCTCAGGAAGTGTGACATGGAACAAGTAACACACATATCACACATCAACCACTGCTTCGCTGTGTTTATATATAATTTTCATTTAACTTAAGGTAATTCTGTATATTGTGTATTTACTCCCAACAGATTACCAGATCGGGAAGAGGAAGAGAATAAGAGGTTTAGTACAGGAATTTGCTGCATATAGCTCCAACCTGAGATTTTTGCATCTGAAGGACATCCATTTTATAGAAAATGATTACATATGAATAAATATTTTTCTATTTTTACAGTATGTCTCTGCCTTAAAAAGTTGGTAAAAGAGGGGGAAAATGTACTAAACAAGAAAGACCCTAACCCCAAACTTCCAAACCCTAACCCTAACCCCAAACCTCTAAACCTTAATCTTAACCCTAACTCTAAACCTTAATCTTAACCCTAACCCCAAACCTTAATCTTAACCCTAACCCCAAACCTCTAAACCTTAATCTTAACCCCAAACCTCTAAACCTTAATCTTAACCCTAACCCCAAACTTCTGAACCTTAATCTTAACCCCAAATCTCTAAATCTTACATCTTAACCCTAACCCCAAACTTCCAAACCTTAACCCTAACCCCAAACCTCTAAACCTTAATCTTAACCCTAACCCCAAACCTTAATCTTAACCCTAACCCTAAACCTTAATCTTAACCCTAACCCCAAACCTCTAAACCTTAATCTTAACCCTAACCCCAAACTTCTGAACCTTAATCTTAACCCCAAATCTCTAAATCTTACATCTTAACCCTAACCCCAAACTTCCAAACCTTAACCCTAACCCCAAACCTCTAAACCTTAATCTTAACCCTAACCCCAAACCTTAATCTTAACCCTAACCCCAAACCTCTAAACCTTAATCTTAACCATAACCCCAAACTTCTGAACCTTAATCTTAACCACAAATCTCTAAATCTTACATCTTAACACTAACTCCAAACTTCCAAACCTTAACCTTAACCCTGACCCCAAACCTCTAAACCTTAATCTTAACCCTAACTCCAAACCTCTACACCTTAACCCTAACCCAAAACCTTCATCTTCACCCTAACCTGTAATTTCTAAATTTTGAATATTATCACTTACCCCAAACCTCTAAACCTTAATCTTAACCCCAAACCTTGATCTTCACCCAAACCCCAAACCTCTAAACCTTAATCTGAACCCCAAACCTCTAACCTTAATCCTAACCCCAAACATCTAAACCTTAATCTTAACCCCAAACCTTGATCTTCACCCAAACCCCAAACCTCTAAACCTTAATCTGAACCCCAAACCTCTAACCTTAATCCTAACCCCAAACATCTAAACCTTAATCTTAACCCTAGGCACATCAGACATAAAGTATAATACTAGCACTGTCTATTAATCTTCTTGATCTACATCTATTATCTAATATCTCTCTGTTTACAGAAGAAAAATTATTTCATTCAAAATGAATAAATTAAGGGGGGGTCGGCCAATTAATTTGTAATGCAATAATTTTCTTTTCTAGATGATCATTTTTGAATGATCTTCTTTTCCTCTTGTCTCAAGGTTGCCTGTTAATCATGTTGCTGGCCCAAAAGCACCCGAGTACGTAATGTATATACTGTTCAGCGCAAGCAAATTATTGATTCAGTTTCAGTACATTTCTATTCCTACATGACACTACATGCCTCTGATTTGTAGGAAGAGAGCCTCAGTGGCCTATGCTTCCCAGAGGCCATGGCTCCTCAATGCCACAGTGGAGGAGAACATCTTGTTCGACATGGCCCCTAACAAGAAAAGGTACAGAGCAATACACCTCTGATTGAGTAGTTACCAGTGTTCTTCCTGTTTCCTTCTCTTCATGGTTAGTCATGTGAAAAGCCAGGGCTGCTGATAGATAGAAAATGTGCACTCTGCTTCAGCAGAGCAAGCACACTTCTCTGCACAAACACAATACCTAATTCTGCCGGTTTCCATCTCAACCTTGAAAACAAATTGAAACGCCTTTGTCTACCCAGAAAATTGCCTTCTGGGAAATGACCCAATTTTTTTTTTGCCTTGTCAGACATGCTTGTGGATTTTTAGCCATTAGAACCCAATAAACACAAACTTCATTTCTCGCTTTCCCTACTCTCATACTTCAATGTCAGGACGTTTTTCTAAGCTTTTTTGTATTGGGAGTATCAGACACTGATGTATACCATTGATTTTTAAAATTGCATGTAATTACAATGTTAAAAGTCTTGTAATTATAAAAGAATGAGCTATGTGAGCGAAGTGATGGTTTTAGGGTTGTTGGATATTTTAATAAACCTGTGGAGAAGGATATTAGAGGATAGGGTCTATTTTGAAATAGAAAGACAATCTAGGCAGTCTCTGAAGCTGTATTTAGATGTTGTTTTTTTGTTTTTTTTCTCAGGGTGACATCTCAAGTACAACATTTATATGTCTCTTCAGTGGCCTACTCCAGTAGGCCATATTTTCTGTCATTATAATAGTTAGTTCCAATGTGAAAACAGTATGGAGTGAAGTCATCTGACCCAAAGCAATTTTTACACTAAAGCTTTTTTGTTGTTGTTGAGACTCTTGCTCGGTGATATTTAGGGACAAATAGTCCTGGGGCCTGTACCATGAAGCTGGTTTAGGTGGCTAGCCAGGTCAGTTTCAGTTTAGTTTGTGCCAACTCTGGCTTTTACCGGTGTTCATCACCATAGTAACTTACGCTCCCTGGCTAACGTGTTCCAAAGGCAGGTTATGTTCTGACATGATAAATGCTAATGTCAGACATGTGATGGCCAAAAGATTACAGTTTATATCAATGTTACTTGCTAATAATGGCTGATATTCGACTCTTTTGTCTACTTTTTCTTTATTCCAGAAGTTTTAATTTAAAATTGGTCAAATATAAGTCCAAATATCAGTTTCTCTAAAGTCAAGACTAGACACTGGAGAAGAACAAAAACAAAGATTAATGTGTGTTCACAAATTTCTGATATTCATCACTTTGGAAGTCCGAATTTTCTTACAGTTGTGAGACAGTTTGAGACATTTGTCAATATAGCGGAGCTCGGTTTGTGGTCAATGCTAAATGTATGTACAGTGTAAATTTCTTCTTGTATTGTTCTCTGCTTGATATATCGCTTTGGTTGTATTTATTATTATTTTTTTGGTTGTATTTTGTAAGTCACTTTGGATAAAAGCGTCTGCTAAGTGAATAAATGTAAACGTAAATTTGATTTTCTAAAAGGTTTTCTGTGTAAATGACTAACATATTTGAGGAAAACATTTATGTAAATTCTTTATGCCATTATCTAGTTTAAGTTTCTTTTCCATATTTATTTATATGTTGTCTCTTTGTGGTTTGTGAACAATGTGATTCATAATGGAGAATATACTGTAGGTGGATGCATTATATGTAGTCTTATGTGCATTACATTATTATATGTCGGTATTTTAAAAAGTGTAAATATGGTGTGTATATTTGTATTGCCTTGCCTACACATGTGAAACTAATGCTGCGTGAATAGGGCTTTAAAGCGCCTTAGCAAAATGGGTGACCTGCAAGTGATATTAAATTCTCCACGAGATTTCCTTATTAAGTCCCCTAGATGTCCAGCAAAATCATTGAAAAGTGCGCTGAAGCTTATGCAAGTTGTGCTGCAGGCAAGTAGTGTCAATTTGACACTCCAATAGTATTTGATGGCATCTGTTTAGAAGAACTTTCAACCTTCTTATAGGAGTGGAGAAGGAATGAATTATATGCAGAAGACAGGGAGTAAATATTGGGAGGTAAAACGATATTCATGACGATCAGAAGACGGCATTTTAATTAGACAGAATTTAAATATATTTTCTCTTCAGGTATGCAGAAGTGATCGAAGCATGCCAGCTCCGGCCTGATATCGACACACTTCCCCAAGGAGATCAAACGGTGGTTGGAGAGAGAGTATGTATTTGTGTGTGTGTTGGTTGTATATATATGTGTACGCATGTGTATTTGTTCAGGTTTCTCTGTCTCTTTCCCAGGGCATTATTCTGTCTGGTGGCCAGCGGCAGCGTATCAGTGTAGCCAGAGCTCTTTATCAGCAATCTAAAGTGGTGTTCTTGGTGAGTACGAACATGTTCACACAGTCTGTTCACAAAGAGAATTCAGCCATGATTTTATTCGGATCGTCTTGTACAGTATGACAAGTAATAATCTTAAAAGACTGCTGTATCACACCTGTATACTTTATATTAAAAAAAAAAAAAAAAAAAGAGGTATAGAGTCCCTTGTGGCTCAGTATTTTTAGTGTTGTGAGTTTGAATCCCGGCCGTGTTATAGAGCCATGTTTGGATGGCAGATGGGGATTAGTACTCCCTGCAAGTGATCACCTAAACCTTCAAAAAAAAAAAAAAAAAAAAAAAGAGAAATGCTACAAAAAAAGACCAAATATACAGTACTGTCTCATTTTAGCCATGCTCTAGGGGGCCAAAGAAACATATTCAGTTTAGAAATTCACAAAATCTCAAATTCATCTAGACTTTAGTAGCACTTATATCACTCAATCAGTGACCATGATAAACATCCATGCATGGATGGTTTGATTTCTATTGCTACAAATATCCATATCTGTATTTGTATTCAAATTTAAATGCCAAGTGGGCATGACCTAAACTGAATATAAACAAACTAATACTCTAAACCCCTGTGGCCCTGACCGGGCAGGTACTAAGGATGATGAATGCAGAAGCAAATGTTTATGGTAATGAACATGCTATTTGTTTGTCTTGCGACCAACTTCATGAAAATAAACACCTTCCACTTGTGCGCCTTGTATTTATATCCACTTAGAACGCTACCTGTTCATGCCAAACAGATACAATTGTGTGTTATCTTTAGGATGACCCCTTCTCAGCCCTGGACATCCACCTGAGTGACCACCTGATGCTGGAGGGAATTCTAAAGTTCCTCAGACAGGAGAAAAGGACAGTGGTGCTGGTCACACACAAACTTCAGTACTTACCCCATGCAGACTGGGTGAGAACCACACATCTAATATATACAGTATATATTCCTACACTATCAACATGGCTCTGTATTAGGGGTTGCACAACTACAAATATTTTAGTAGTTGACCAGTAATAAAAAAAAAAAAAAAATAGTCAATAGTTTCCAAGTGTAGTCGTATGCATCTGACTGTAGAATTGATTACATCTAGTCTAGCTTTCTTTATCATCTGCTGTTTGTGGGTTTGTTTTTTTTTTATTACTCCATACATATATTATATTTTCTTTCTACGATCCCTAAGATTATAGCCATGAAGGATGGGACAGTCCAGACACAAGGCACCTTAAAGGACATCCAGTGTGCCGAGCCTGAACTGTTTGAACACTGGAAAACCCTGATGAACAGAAAAGATAAGGTGATGAAATGATGAGCTTTCCACCTCTTCTATGAGGTTAGGGAATGGTGAATTTGATGGGACGAAAAGTGGACTGCAAATCAGTGTGACAACATGAGAGCAGTAAAATGTCTCGTTGTTTGACCTGATTTCATATCTTAAGCTTAATCCTTCCACAGAAGTCATCAGAAAATGAAATTTGATGTTGATTTTCGACTGGTGTAATAGCAGTCCATGGTATATATGGCAGCGCATGGTGGCTTACTGGTTGGCACATTCGCCTCACACCTCCAGGGTCCGGGGTTCGATTCCCACCAGTGCCGTGTGTGTGCTGTGGGGGTTTCCTCCGGGTACTCCGGTTTCCTCCCCCAGTCCAAAGACATGCATGGTAGATTGATTGGCTAAATTGTCCGTAATGTATGAATGGGTGTGTGAGTGTGTATGTGATTGTGCCCTGCGATGGATTGGCACCCTGTGCAGGGTGTACCCCGCCTTGTGCCCGATGCTCCCTGGGATAGGCTCCAGGTTCCCCGTGACCCTGAAGAAGGAATAAGTGGTAGAAGATGGATGGATGGATGGATATATTAACTGTTTGAAGGGTTATTTAATTTGTTCCTCTATAGGAATCCAAATCACCAGCTTGAGTGAGAAACATATGAGGACATTTTCAAAATTATATTCACTTTTCAAGCATTTTTCTATCTAATAAATGGATGTTTGGCCCATATAGAGAGCTGTTGCACTAATTGAGGAGTGTAGAAAATTTGATCCCTGAATGGAACGAGAAAAAAAGTAATTTTCCAGGTTTATATTTAATTCCCCTGTGGCCAGATGTCAGGTTTACTGAGAAAGATTTACCATGGACTGTTTTTTTTTTTTTTCTTCTTTCCTGACAGGAGAACTCTGTGGAGCTGAAGCGGAAGAGTTTCAGGAGGATGTACTCCAGAGACACACTTGCCACAGAGGATGAGGAAGAAGGTAAAGACATGAACATGTATATGCACATCAGAAATGATAAATACGTTACCCGCACAAACAAAAACACTACAGGAGATGTTTTAAAGATAATCAATACTTGTTCATACCATCAGTGAATGAAATGAAGCCCGCAATGACCAACATGAATCCACACATTAATGACGTTTGTGGTCATTAACTGGCAAAATTCAGAAGCGAGTCGTAATAGGTTCCGTTATAGGCCTTTAAAATACCATTCAACAGATAATGTATAGTGCAGGTATTACATTCTATGGTTCTGGAATCTTCTAGAATAGATTCATACCATGATTTTCACCTTGTTTTAGAAATTATGGCAAATCTTCTACGACATATTAAGGTGAATGCTACACATGGAAATAATATGTGTGTTGTCATCAATATATACCTCTAAATGGATAAATCCAATCTAAATGTAATGCTATTTCATGGTATACTATCACACTAGTATACAGAATAATTACACCCTCAAATGTAATAGCTTTAAAGGTATAGTTTTAAGAGTAGTTTGTAAAACATCCCTAATATCATCTTTATATGTTACCAATATCCATAAGGGAATGAATGACTAACAAAGCTTTTACTGTGTCCTGTTCTTACAGTGCTTTAATTTTTGTGCGGTGTGTGTGTGTGTGTGTGTGTGTGTGTTGTGTTTGTGCGTGCTTAAAGTTGTACTGTGCTCTATATCTGTTGTTCTTTCCATCACGGCTTCCCCTGTGTGGACTTGTGGGATATCTCCAGCCTCTTCTCTGACTGTCAGAGAGGTTAAAGGTTGGAATGGCATGCTTCTCTGCATCTTCTCTAGCACAATGAAGCACCTAGGCTTGGGATATTTAAGATTTATGAATGAAAAATCATCAGAAGAATTTTTTTTTTTTTTGTACAGATCAGATGTATTGATCATATACAGGCAACACAAGTGTGGATTTTAATGATTGTATGAAAATGTCATTTAGAACATAATTTTTCATCGTTATACATACAGTAGAAGGCAAATGTTTGCTCCCCTCTAGGACAAAATAAAGCTATTAATGTATTAGGTGTCACAAAAATATATTTGAACGTAAAAGTTCAAAGCGTGTACAATAATTTGAATATTAATATAGTATGCTGTAATATAATATACAGTGAGAAAGGAATAAAACCTAACCCAACACAAAATGGAGTTACTGTTACTATACTTAAGTTATTTATTTTCAAACAAAAACATGTCCTGGAGTTTTTTTAATAGATCGAACACCCCATCACTAACATTTTTAAAAGTACGTATTATTCATTTATGGGAGTTATTTAGCGATAAACAATGGTTCCCACACCAAGCTCTTTTTTTTCCCCCGCATTCTCTCAAAGTTAATAAGGCCAAATGGTTGAACATTAAAAGGTAACTGCGGTCACCATTCAGTCATGCTAATTCCATATCCAGACCTTTACAAGCAAGGAGTTATATCAACTGGACCTTCACAAATTTCACTTGAATATCACTGTTATAGCCTCCGCTGCTTCTGTGTAATAATCTCAACAGCTTCTTTGGTGTTATTTCTGTTTCATCTGCATAAACTCAACTTAAAGTTGGTGTTCATTTAACATTGAGGCTTTTGCTGTGCATGAAGAGCATCATTGCATTACTACACGTATCAACTCTTGAAGATGTTTAAAAAAAATCTCTGCAACTACACTAAACCCCTGTGAAGTGAAGAACACCAGTCTGACCGCATTGTTTTGTCCCCACAGATGGTTCCCTATGTACAGATGAGGAGAGCCTGACAGGCGAGCTGCGTCAGAGGAACACAATGCTATGGGGCCCTTTGGGGACATACCTGCGAACAGCTGGCCTCCTGCTACTTCCGCTGCTCATCCTGTCACAGCTCACCAAACACTCACTCATGCTAGCGATAGACTACTGGCTCGCCCACTGGACGTCTCAGGCCATCACAGCTCGTACAGACAGTACAGAGAGGAACTGCACATCTGCACAGGTGAGGAATATCGATGCCTATGAAAGTTTTCAGTCAACCAGATCAGTTTGAATATCTTGGACAGTAATAGTTTCTTGCTGTTCATGGGCTTCATCATTTCTAATTCTTCTCAGTGGTGTGAAATTTAGGTGAGTGTCATGAAGACATCATGAATGTAGGGGAATTTCAGTAACACTTTACAACAACAGTACATGAATAATCATGCACTAACACCTGAATGTATGAATGACGAGTTAAGCCATGTACTAATCACAACCTAATGAAGAGCTAACCTTAATTATGACGCGAGTCTTATGAATTCAGGCGTTAATAAGCGCAAATAATGTGTAAATAATACCTGCTTAAGTACATGATAGTATATGTTTGTTATTAGATGTATTAATTAACACATAGGGGGCGCACGGTGGCTTAGTGGTTAGCACGTTTGCCTCACACCTCCAGAGTCGGGGGTTCGATTCTCACCGTGTTCTCCCCGTGCTGCGGGGGTTTCCTGCGGGTACTCCGGTTTCCTCCCCCGGTCCAAAGACATGCATGGTAGGCTGATTGGTATGTTCAAAGTGTCCGCAGTGTATGAATGGGTGTGTGAGTGTGTATGTGATTGTGCCCTGCAATGGATTTGACACCCTGTCCAGGGTGTACCCCGCCTTGTGCCCGATGCACCCTGGGATAGGCTCCAGGTTCCCCATGACCCTGAAAAGGAGTAAGCGGTATAGAAGATGGATGGGTGTTTCCATATGAGGCTATGGGATTTCAATTAATAGAAACTGCATCTAAACTATCCCACACTCACCCGAAGAGGCATTATTTGGCTTAGTTATAGCATTTGTAAGTTTCATAATATAGCAGTTTGTAAAATTAGTAATAATAATAATAATAATAATAATAATAATAGCTATGCAATATCCTTTGTCTATTTTATAAATAACATTGTCTTATCCAGCATCAGAAACCAATTCAGACATGCAGTTTGTAATCATAATGTCAATCATATCATCGTAATGTTATGACTTACATTAGCCTTATAGCGCTAGTGTAAAACTACACGTGTCTTTTTTTGCTGAACTATTACTTTAAAAATTATATTTTGTCCACTAATCAATCTCTCTCTCTCTCTCTCTCTCTCTCTCACTCTAGGACTGTGTGCTGAGTCATTCTCTGTACCTGCAGGTGTTTTGTGTCTTGTGTTTTCTGGGTATCGTGTTATGTTTGATCACCTCTGTGGCAGTGGAGTGGACGGGACTCCAGGTCGCTCAGGAGCTCCACTGCAGTCTTCTCCGTATCATCATCCTCGCTCCGATGAGGTACTGGTTTCCAGATCAAACAACAGAATTGTCTAGCGCCGAGTAATGATTTAAAGATTAAATACAATCTCCTGCAGTTATTTTGTAGATGTTTATTATTCGAGTAACATTTCAGGTTATTTGAGACGACTCCTCTTGGGAATATTCTTAACCGATTCTCTGGTGACATCAACATCATTGATCAGGTAATGAAGGTCACATTGGTCATTTTGTTTCCATGTGCATTTTTTATCAGCAACTAGTACCACTCAGTGGGAAGGTTTTCACATTTAGTCATTTAGATTATTAAAGGAATACTTGAGCATTTTCCATACTAATTTCTAGCGACCATATTTGTATTGTGTGCAATTACAATTAACCATCTACTGCATCAATTATTACATTTACATAAAAAAGGACCCTGAAAAGGAGTAGGCGGTCTATCTAGAAGATGGATGGATGGATCGTTCAAGAATAAAAATATATATAAAAAAAACAACTTGAAAAGAAAATAGGGGGGTGGGGATAGATGGAAAGAATCATATAGTGAAAAATGTACACAAAATGTATGAGATTTCAATTACTACATTTTCCAAACTATTAGTTGCAGTTTTTTTTGCCACCTAGTAAGCTTGTAAAAGTTGTATCTTCTTGAAAGGAATTGCAGTTTATTTACTCACTCAAAACACACACAAATTAAATGTTTTGTGTGAAGTATATTTTGAATTCTGTCTCTTGAATTCTTCATTCTTTTTCTTGAAACATACAATGTAGAAAATTAGGTGGAATTGCAAAATGTCTAAAACGACAACAGTTCTTCTTACTTTGAATGTGTAATATATATATATATATATATATATATATACTATTAGAGAAGCCTAGTGGCATACCACAGTTCCATTATCGCATGTTGTTGCCATATGGCAACGTTTGCATTTTACCATTTAACAGAATAATCAAAATATAATAAACTTGTTTAAGTGACAAAAAAATAATGTTAACATATCAGATAGAGTTGAAATGTTTACCTTTAAGCAGTTTTGCCTAAATATTGAAAAATGAATCACATTCTTCTGTCTTGAAGACATATGTTGATATAGGTTTCATTGAAAAATGTTGGATGTTTCTTTAAAATCACTACACTACTAAACTGAATTGAATTAAACCTAGCACATCCCGGGTACCATGGAGTGTTTGAGCCGCTCCACTCTGCTGTGTGTGTCAGCGGTGGGCATCATATCTTACATCACTCCGGTGTTCCTCATCGCTCTGCTCCCACTGGCTATCATCTGCTATTTTATTCAGAAGTACTTCCGGGTGGCATCCAGGTGGGTTCTCCAGTGGCTGGTCAATGCATCATCAGTGTATGATTCATGATGGCAGTCAGGATTTTAATTTGAGCTTGATCATTTTTTTGACTTCCTGAAATTAAGAAAATAGAGTTAGTACTAAAAGGGCTATCTACCAACAATTCGGAATGAATGTTAATTTTTTTGGTAGTAATTACACAAGAAATGTGGTATTCATGAAAATCCGTTTACTTCAGGAAAAAAAAAAAGTTTACTTTAATACCTCAATCCGTAGGCGCGTTAACATTGTTTAGTAGTCATTTTTGTTGTTTTCAGATCTCTCTTTTGCCTTTTATGGAGTTTTGTAGGGGTCACTTAATATACAATAAATCAGATTGATCATGAACGTAATTTACACCATTCATCAACATTTGCAACGCTATAGCATTGTGTGTGTGTGTGTGTGTGTGTGTGTGTGTGTGTATTTCTAGGGATCTGCAGCAGTTAGAGGACAGCACCCAGATCCCCCTGCTGTCCCACTACTCAGTGACTATAGAGGGTCTCACCACCATCAGAGCCTTTAGGTACACTACACACACTTACAGGTTAAAAAGAAGAATTAAGGATTATTTTCATGGATAATGAGTTTATCTAGACACTTACTTGATTCCTGCCTGGTTGCAGACACGAACAAAGATTTAAGAAGAGACTTTTGGAATACACCGATGCCAATAACATCGCCTCACTCTTTCTCACAGCAGCCAATCGCTGGCTCGAAGTTCGCATGGTAATATGTCTCCTCAAATCACCACCAGTGTGTAGCATCCACCTGGGTGATGCGCCGGCAGCCCCAGTGCGCCAGAACACCCACCACACACACCAGCTATTAGTGGAGAGGAGAGTGATGTAGACAATTCAGGGATGGAGATTATTAAGGTGCAATGATAGATCAGGGCTAATGTGGGAATTTTGCCAGGACACCGGGGTTATACCCCTACACTTTTACGAGACGTGTGTTGGGATTTTTTAGTGACCACAGCAAGTCAGGACCTCAGTTTAACGTCTCATCTGAAAGATGGTGCTGCTTTTACAGTATAGTGTCCCTGTCACTATACTGGGGCATTAGGACCCACACAGACCACATTATGGGCACCACCTGGTGGCCTCACTAATACCACTTCCAACAGAAAACCTTACTTTTCCCATCCAGATACTGTCCAGGCTCAACCCTGCTTAGGTTTAGTGGGAAACCAGGTGAGAACTGCAGGGGGATTTGGCTCTGCCAAAGCCAAACAAAAATACATGCCTGACCCCAAATCAGTGTTCTGAAATACTTTGGATGGAACTAAAGACTGCAGCCCATATGTACAACTCTAAGGCCCTTCTCATGGCACGACCGTAGTAACAGATTTATTCTTGATTCATCAGGAGTACATCGGGGCATTTGTAGTGCTGATAGCAGCCGTGGCTTCAATCAGCAGTGAGCTCTCAGCTGGATTAGTGGGTCTGGGTCTCACATACGCTCTCATGGTAAAACTTCCTTCCCAACACACATTAAACAAAACATAGTTTTCTGCAAATTCTAAAACATAGTTCTGTACCTGATTTAACAGGTATCGAACTACCTGAACTGGATGGTGCGTAACCTGGCTGATATGGAAGTACAACTCGGCTCTGTGAAGAGGATCAGCAGTCTGCTCAACACAGAGCCTGAGAACTACAATGGAGAAATGAGTGCGTAGATGAGAAATGGAAGTCGTATATTGAATGCTTCCTAAACGCAAGGGTTTGATGGAAGATCTACAGTGCTTTGCATAAGCATTCACCCCTTTGAACTTTTCCATATTTTGTGAATAGAACTGAATCAGGTTTGGCTGAAAAACTGGAAGGCCTTTGTATTGATCTATTGATCTATATATATTCTCTCTCCTGATTGGCTGGATGTCAATGATACACATCCTTTTTTTTCCTCCTCTAACCAGATGTTTTATCATTGGCTCCATTGGTGTCCAAACATTCTGGAGATCTACTCTCCTGCTGAAAGCTTAAATTCTAATCTAATGTGCCAGATTGAGTTATTCAAGTACTTTCATTTAATGTCATTGTTTAGTTTTAGTTTAGACATCATTATTCTATACCCCCCACCCCCACCTTAATTTTAAAGGTTAAATTGTGTAATTTAACTTTTTCTTGCAGTGCACTGGTGTTCTTTTCAGCCAAATGGAACATTTAAACCTATTAAGCTAGGTTTTATTTTCTCCCCCGATAAAAAGAGTTAATAGTTTACATACCTTATATTTGATAGATATATTACATACACACACACACACACACACACACTTTGTGATAGATATCCAGGAACTCACCTGGACATTGTTGATTATTGGACATATTACATAATACAATATTTGTTTATCTACATGAATGGAATTCAGGTAAGTAGGTGCAATGCACAAGGACCTCACTGATTATTTCTTTGTTTTGATGTTCCAGCTCCAGCCCAGGTTCCAGCAGGCTGGCCCAAATATGGCGAGATCCAAATAAAGAACCTGAGCGTGAGATATGATAGCAGCCTAAAACCCGTCCTAAAGCGTGTCCATGCTCACATCAAACCTGGACAAAAGGCAACAGCATTATAACCCACTCAAGGTGATACTTACTTTCTTACACACTCAAAGACATTCCCATCAGTTATGCTCTGTAGTTCTGTATCTATACAGGTGGGGATATGTGGACGAACAGGAAGTGGAAAGTCTTCCTTCTCCTTGGCTCTTTTTCGAATGGTAGACACATGCGAGGGTAAACCTTTTTTTTTTATTATTATTTTTTATATATATATATATATTCATCTGTATTATACAGTCATCTTCTAGGCTTGGTGACATTCTGTAATTTTCTTTAAGGTCGAATTATTATTGATGGGATTGATATTGCAAAACTGCCCCTTCAAACCCTGCGCTCCAAATTTTCTATCATTCTTCAGGACCCTATTTTATTCAGTGGAACAATTCGGTGAGTCTTATTGATCCAACCATGCCATTGAATACTAGAATCTCCATTTTGTTTTGCTACAGCAAAGCTACAGTATCAGAGATGGGCCATTAGATAGATAGGCTATCAAATAATCCCACAGAAATCGTAGGTAGGATTGTTCAGAATGATTTGTCAATACCTGCTTTTTTACTGATTGCTAATGTCTTTGGTTTCATTTTAGATTTAATCTAGATCCAGAGAGAAAGGCCACTGACCGGATGCTGTGGGAAGCTCTGGATATCGCTCAGCTCACACCCGTGGTGGAAGCTTTACCTGGAGGACTAGGTGAGACCTCGGGTACTTCTCCGTTCTTTGCTCATCTCCTTGTTTCGTAGCTCTTCTCTCTGAGGACACGGGGAAAGAAGAAGAAGGAAAAAAAACGGACAGGAAGAAACAAGGACAAAACTAATTGCTAAAGTTAGACATCCTTGTTCACCGATGAATTACTTTAAAGCAGGTGTGGGCAATCTTATCCGGAAAGGGCCGGTGTGGGTGCAGGTTTTCAATTCCAACCAAGCAGAAGCCACACCTGAGTCTACTGAAAACCAAGATCAACTGATTAAACAGGTGGAATTAGGTGTGGCTCCTGCTCGGTAGGAGTAAACACCTGCACCCACACCGGCCCTTTCCAGTTAAGATTGTCGACCCCTGCTTTAAAGGGATTTATGTCAATTCACATATTGATGACATGCTGTCCTGCTGGATTAATTGTACAGCAGAACATTCTACAATACAATGATTAAGCCTACACACTAAATTGTAGCATTGAATTGACTTTGGTTTTAGGAGCGCTGGAATTTCTTAGAATGAAAAAAATCATTGTAAGAATCAGAGAATCATTCAGTGAGTGAATCTGTTGAAGAATCTATCCAAGAATGAAGCATTAGACTGAAGATTGGCATGTAATCAGTAGACCACATTTTAAGTACATTGCATTATAAATTTATATTGACCCCCCCCCCAACGAATGAATCAATGAAAGAAGCATTCTGAGAATGAAAGAATCTACTTAAAAAAAATCTTAACGAGAATAATTGATTTTTTCATGATTTTTGCACACACTATAAAGAGCGTACTTTTTCAGTCTATTTTTCGTAAATTCAGCAACTTACCTCACAGAGTAAAATCCATTTATACACAAAAATGCCTGTATAAGTTAATAGTAGTATTTTCTGATCATCAATACTTCAATAAACATTCGGTACTGATTACAGTTTCGGCCCTGGTCAGACAGTTTGCTATTTTGCGACTAATTCTCAGGATTTCTTGCCATTAGACCGAACCTGAATAAACCTTCATAAGATCGTCCTGTCCATATCTTAGATACCATGGTGACCGAGGGAGGAGAAAACTTCAGCCAGGGGCAGCGGCAGCTCTTCTGTCTGGCCCGGGCGTTTGTGAGGAAGAGCAGCATCCTCATCATGGATGAAGCCACAGCGTCGATCGACATGGCCACTGTGAGAGATCATATATACAATACGTATCTCACAATACATAGAACAACAATAAAGTGCTCTAACCTTCGACCCCATGCTTCTTCCGAACAGGAGAGCATTCTACAAAAAGTCGTTATGACCGCTTTTGCAGATCGGACGGTCGTCAACATTGCTGTAAGTGTCTGCTTAGTTGTGATATAGCAGTACAAAGTGATGGTAAATGGTAAATGTGCACTTATATAGCGCTTTTATACAAAAAGTCTCATTCACCCATTCACACACCAAGTAGAGCTGCCATGCAAGGCACTAACTTGCCATCAGGAGCAACTTGGGGTTCAGCGTCTTGTCCAAGGACACTTCGGCGTGCGGAGTCACCCGGGCCAGGAATCGAACCGCCAACCCTACGATTAGTGGACAACCTGCTCTACCAACTGCGCCACACCCGCTCCGGTCATTAGTCCTCGTCCACCAGCAAACACTGTGCTTCTGCTTTCCCTCAACTCTGTCTGTGAATATCAAAGAAGAAATCAGGGAATCGATTCATCAAACAATCTGTTAATGGAAGAATAATTTGAGATAGTTTTAATAATAATAATAATAATAATAATAATAAATAAAAAAAACACAATACAAGTCTTTGTAAGAATGAATCGATCAAATAATCCAAGAATGTATCAAGCTAATAATCCAGTGAATAATTTGATCCATTAAATTTTTTTTATGTATAGACAAAGAAGCAATCCAAGACACAACAAGCATTGTTGTTAGTTTGTTTAAAGATCTTATTTTTTCATTTAATACCACCCTTCAGAATCTACACAAGATATTTACATGGTTCCCAGAAGACAAAATAATAATTTACACCGGTCATCCTGTTCAAAAGTTTACACCCCCCATGGCTCTTAACGTATCGTGTTGCCTTCTCAAGCATCAGTGAACGTTTGCACCTTCTGTAATAGTCCTGTACGAGTCCCTCATCCGTCCTCAGTGTGAAAAGATGAATCCGAACATCATGTGTTGTTGGAGAGAGGTCAAATATGCAGATGATGCTGGAAAGGTAAAGAATGCGCAGGACCTGGAGGATTTCTCTGAAGAACAGTGGGCAGGTTAAATGTCCAGGACAAACAAACACTCTCTCACAGAACATAAAACACAGTCGATGATCATCCAGGTAATGACAATATTAATAATCAAGCGTGTGTAAACTTTTGAACTGGTTTATTTGTGTAAATTCAGTCATTATTGTGTCTACATGTGAACATCTGTTAGGTGAGGTAGCTTGTTCAGGGCGGTACTAAATAAAAAAACTAAACGCAATTGTTCTGATTTAACTATTAACAGTTTGCAGAATCTGCAAGGCATACAGTATAGTATGTAAACTTTTGACCTGAACTGTATGTGATATATTGTGTATCATGCTGCAGCATCGTGTGCACACCATCCTGGGCTCAGATGTGGTCATCGTGATGAAGCGTGGAGCCATTCTGGAATACGACAGACCCGATGTCCTACTGGATCAGAAAGACAGCATGTTCTATTCTTTCGTCAGAGCGGACAAGTGAGGACGACGACGAGGAGTGTGCAAGTCACGAACAGGGCAGGGCAAAGGGATTTTGCTATGATCTGTAAATATATTTCTAAATGTATTATTACTAACAGATGATATGAAACTTGGACCCAGTAACCGAACCTATAATGTCTTTCAAACGGTTCTAATGTAAAGCCAGTTTCCTACAAAAAGTCTCCATTAAAGAATTGTTTAATCATTATGTCGGTACAAATTGCTAGTAGAAACGATGCAAACACCACAGGAATTAGTGACATTTTAAATATTTTATTAGGGTATAATTTGCAGAGCTTAAAATATTAAATCGCTTTTAACTTAAGTATTATTAAAATACATAAAAATGAAAGCCAGAACTGTGTCCAGAAAAAAAAAGAAGCCAAAACTAAACCAAAAATGGGGGAAAAAAAAAAAGAGATAATAAATTAAAAGGAACATCCAACCCTCTAATGAGAGAAGCTCTACCCAAGAGAACTCTCTGAACAGTGATGAAGGGAGGACTTTAAAATATCTTTCTCTCTCTTTCATGCTTACATACACCTTTTATTTCCCCCGTTCGCTCTCCGTCACTCATTCACTCTGGATAATTTTCTCAAACAGTTAAATACATAAAGACTAAGTTTTACATTCTTTTGCCACGTTTCCATTTTGAAAAAGTGTCCTCACAAAGCGAGCCAGGGCGATACCTCGATTCTGAAACGATTCCAATCTAATTGTCCCCTCAGGCATTTTATTAAATGAAACATGGAGGGGGAATTTGATGTACCTTTTTATATGGGATATGGAACGATCAAATGTAGCAGACAAAATGTCTTTGTCATTGTGCTGCATAATGGAGAAGCACCACGAAGCGAGGCCTTCGGACTGGTGCTCTTTTTCCTAGATGGATCCAACATGTCCGCCCATGGTGCGCTCTGGTGCTGGAGGAGCGCTCAGGGGGCATAATGTCGGACTAGATTATCTAGAATATTAGAAAGAAAAAAAAGAAAAAGGTGCAGCCATTGTGTAAGACTCTGGGTTAAAGAGCATCTTGGGTGGAAAGTAGTCAGACTTAAAGGATTATGGGTAAACGGTCTGGTCCTGAAGGTCTAAATTTCACACTCGTTTTTGCCTCCAAAACAAAAACAAAAACAACTTATATGATTAAGAAGACTCTGTAGACGACCAGGACTACGGTTTAGTCTTCTTAAACTGTACAGAAAAACAGTGCCACTAGTATCTTCCTCACATCTTCTCGCTCTAACATGGATGTACAGATGGTGCTAACGTTAGGAGGAAGAGACAAACCAAACCTAGTGTCCCATATTCCGAACCCAAACTCATTAGTACATGGGCATGAGAAAGCCAAACCAACTAAAAAAAACAAAAAAAAAAGGGGGGGTAAATGCTTCCTGGTTAAAGGGCTCGCAGAACAGTACAACCTCTGGAAGGGTGGGAGTGGGGTGGGGGGATTTCGGCGAGTGCGGCCACCCGCAATCCAGGCTGACCCATCCTGACCGGGTCGTAAAAAAAAGAGAGCGAAGTTTGTGGGAGGTGAAAGGGCGGTCCTTCAGTCCTCCCCTGAGCAGAGGGATGGAGGGGAGACGAGTGCGAGCCTCATCTCTCCGTCACGTGATTCTGTGGAGGAGGGGGCAGGGGGGTGCACAGGGCCTCGGTCAGGTCGTCCATTATGGACGTCTCCTTGGGGTCCATCAGGTTGAATTCCCGTATAAAGACGATGAAGTGTGTGTAGAGCGTGTTTAAGTGTCCGTGCAGCTCCATGGCCACCGTCTCCTTGTAGTGAGCCCAGAAGATGTGCGACAACACGTGGAAAAGGTAGCGGCAGATCTTCTTCACTAGCGAATCGAAGGCGTTCGGGAACTCTTTGCCTGGAGAGATAGAGCAAAAAGTTAGTAGTGGATATGTTAAGAATTTATCCTAAAAAAACAAACAAAAAAACAAACAAACAAAAAAAAACACAGATTTAATCTTTACCTCCACTACATAAAGGAAATTTTCCATAAGAACCAATGTAAAAATCCAACAGAGATCTAGATCTATTAATAACTGGAATGACACCAAAACAGACTATAATCGCGGTCATGTGCTTAGATTAGCATCGTTTCTTAATACAATACAGGTAGAAAAACACTTTGGTCATTTTTTCAGCTTTTTGAATAAAGTTCACATCAAAACTCACCTGAAAAAACATCTCTATTTTTGTCCACACACACACACACACACACACACACACACACACACACACACACACACACACACACACACACACACAAAAAAAACACACACACACACACACACACACACACACACACACACACACACACACACACACACACACACACACACACACACACACACACACACACACACACACACACGATCTGAAATTCAACAATTTTGTGAAGGCTTTAAGCTCCACCTAGTTTGAACAATCACACAGTTAAACAATCAAACAATCAAACATACATCATTGAAAAGGAAGCTTCAGTTTCCTTCATAAACCTTATAAATCAAACTGACTGGAAAAACACTGAACCACATTGTGTTTCTCAAACAGTTTCTCTCAAAATGATGAGTTTTTTTTTTTATATTTAGGAAAAAAAAAAGTAATGGCATTTTAAGTTCAATCCAGTCCTTGATTTATATTAAAAAGGACTTTCCTAAAGTGTTGATTATTGCTGAGTTTTCATTAGATCATATACTTTATACACACAAACACACACTTGATTTAAGGTGCGGAGACACAAGAATTGTACTCCTTGTGCTACATAATGGATGTAACAAATAAAACTCTTGAACTAGGAAAATTGTAGAAATATTTTTTTTTATATAAGCACACGGTAATTTCTTGACTAAAAAATAAAGAAATCATTTACAACAAACTTTTCTTTTAAAATTCTCTCTTCACAGCAAGATTAACCCTTCACTTGTAACAAAAGCAAAATACTAGATTTTTGATTCTACCACATATGCATTTGGACGCATAATTAATTAGACAAAACCTAATTTGCAAAAATAAATGTACATTTTTTTTATAACGACCCAATACAGAGATCACTTTTAAGAATTTTTTATATGTGTGTATATACGTGTGTGTGTATGTGTGTGTATGTGTGTATATATATATATACACATACATACACACACATATACATATATATATATACACATATTATATATATATATACACATATTATATATATATATATATATATATATATATATATATATATATATATATATATATATACACATACACACATGTATATACATACATATACACATGTATATACATATACATATACATATATATATATATATATATATATATATATATATATATATATATATATATATATATATATATATATATATAAATATAAGACTGCAGTGTCTTGCCTTAACCATGGCTTCGATCCAAGCTGGAGTGAACATGACTACACCCTACACCCTTTACAGATTGACTTATGACTAATGGCCAATCGGAACATTTTATCCTCATTTACCGTAAGCGCTGAGACGGATGTAAACAAGAACAAGTTAATAATGAACAGATGGCCTATGCAATGAAAATGTTCCTCTAGCTGTCAACAATATACTGTTCACTTACAGTGGCGCTTGAAAGTTAGAATTTTAGATATTTCTGCATAAATGTGACCTAAAACATTATCTACTTTTTGGACTTGTGTGAAAATCGGATGAAGAGAACCCAATTAAACAACTGAGACAAAAATAATACATATCTGTGAGTAGCGAAAGTATGTGATGTGAACCTTTGCTTTCGGTATCTGGTGTGACCCCTTTGTGCAGCAATAACAATGCACCATGCAACTCGATGTTTCCGGTAACTGTTGATCAGTCCTGCACATCTGCTTGGAGGAATTGTAGCCCATTCCTCAGTACAGAACAGCTACAGCTCTGAGATTTTGGTGGGTTTCCTCACATGAACTGCTTGCTTCAGGTCCTTCCACAATATTTCTACTGGATTAAGGTCAGGACCTTGACCAGACTCTTTAGAGATGGCTCTGTAAATTTTTCCAGCCTGATGAGAATCAACAACTGTTTTTCCGAGGTTTTAGAAATCTTCATTGTTCGTGCCACGATACACTTCCGCAAACACGTGCCGTGAAGATCAGACTTTGATAGCTCCCTGTTCTTTAAATACAACCAGGCGCTCACACTGGATTGTCGTCCCATTGATTGAAAACACATGCCTAATGTCACCTTCAAATTAACTGCTAAACCTAGAGGCGCACATACTTTTACCTCTCACAGATATGTAACATTGGATAATTTTCCTCCCTAATAAACAAAAACAAAAAAACAAGTAAAATATTTCAGTCTTGTTTGTTTTATCAGGCTCTTTTTGTCTGCTTTTAGGAAAATCTGATGATGTTTTAGGTCATATTTATGCCGAAATAAAGAAAACTACTGTGGTCTTATTCTAAAAAAACATACGTACAAGCTCCGGGCTTCTATCTGAGGTGCAGTGAAATAAAAACCTGAAACCTTTTCGAAAAAAGTTGATTCGCTCTATTTACTCGTTTATTTATTTACTCTGTTTTATTTTCCATTTCAAACTGGATTAAACAGACGACTAAAATGCAAGACAGACAAACCACCATGCACAAAGTCCGAATACTTTCCAGTGGTTAAAAACTTACTCTTCCAAAGCACTTGCACTGGAGACTCCTTCCATAAACTTAAAATCGACGACACCACCATATCAACAATAGGCGATTTTTCTTTGTTTAACAACACGCCGTCTTAATCTGTTCCATCTTAGCCTTCGATTATGTGAAGTGTCTATGCTCCCTCCCTTTGGAACACTCTTCCTCTCGAACTCATGGAAGCTCAGACCTTTGGCATTTTTTAAAGCACAACTTCAGACTTACTTTTTGAAACTTGCATTTGACTACTGAGGTCTATGTTTTTATTATTATTCTAAATTATTTTCATTTAAAAAATAATTTCTGGGTGCTGCTTATTTTGTGCACAGCACTTTGAGAAGCTGCTTTTAAAGGCATTCTATAAAATAAAGTTTATCATTATTAAGTGTTCGCCGTATGAATGTCTGGTTGCTATAGAAACAATGTAATAGATCTAGCGCATTAATATGAACCTACCTTACTGTTACAGAAAGCCTTCTGAACAGACTCGAGAATGCAATGAATATGTAGCAGTGTTGATGTGTGATCATGTTATCTGCCTGCCAAAATATACGGGATAGATGATGTATTTGCATCCAAGAATGGCGAATAATGTCGATTGTTGGGTTCTGGATTCTGTCCAAATTTGCAGAAACTGTGTGTGTGGTACCACTAGGTGCCAGCAGAGGATCATACTCACCATACTTTGTGGGAAAGATGTCCTCATCGGTGACGAGCTTCTGGACTGAACTCATGACAAAGTCGATGTACTGTGGCGCCGTGCATTTTGTCTTCTTCCCTTTTTCATCATACCAGTAGTACGTCCTGAGAGAGAGAGAGAGAGAGAGAGAGAGAGAGATGAAGAAAGGCTTGATATCTCAGGAAACACACAGCAGCAAAGACACCGCAAATCATCTTGAATGCCAGGAAATCACGATCCGACACGCTGGTGGATCATTAACTAAACCGTGTAGCTGACCATCTGTGTATGAAGCTGAAGGTGTGTTTGATCGGCCTCTGCTTTTCATCTTGCAGTTTATCTCCTGCCAGGTGACCCACTTACAGTGTAAGAGCAGCTGCAGGGTTTTTGGGCGTCACCTTCGCAAACAAAAGCGCTTCTGTGCGTACATCCTGTCTAAAGGACAAGGAATGGGCTTCGGCCAAAATCGGCACTTGTGTGTATTCCCAGCCATTTTAATAAATGACCTTTAATTTGAATACGTTAAAGGTATACACGTGTGGCTGCTGAGAAAACCCTTCTCCCTTTCACAGTTCAGAAATACATTTCTCTTTTGCATGCACCTCAATCACATGTAACGTTCTAAAGCACAACATTCTCTGGCTATCTCCAAAAATGCCTTTTCATTAAGCCATTAAAACCTTTTGCATCTTTCTCCGCGGTTGTCTTTACGGAGCGTGCGAGCGATCCTCTCCGTTTTGATGATGATACGATATGTCGCATGGAGCGTCGCAGATGCTCAGCCGGGGTCCAATTCTACACTGAACTGATTAGGCTAATGTAGGTTGCACTACCGCACACAGCCATCCACCAACTTGACCTTCACAGTGTGAGGAAATCGCACTCGGCGAACGAGGTTTTAAAGCTTTATACAGACGGACTGCATTACGCCGGATCCTTACTCGACATGATCCTCGACAGCCACAAAAACATTTAGAAAGTAGTTTAAATAAAAACACATTGAAAATCCACATTGATTTGGTAGAACGTTTTCTTGAAGTAAAGCTGTGAAAGTACATCACTGGCAGGAAAATATTAGGCATGCAGAAAAATGTTTCGCCGGTAAATATACCGAGTCGAACACATGGGTAAGAACTGATGACTCGAACTTCTTGATCGAGTGGAAAGCACGGTGTTTATTATAGTAAACTTAAAAATTAGTATTATTAATTCGCTAAATTGAATAAATTTTTTTTTGATAATGAAATCTGATCAGAGGAACAATACAATGGGAAGTACAGAGTATAGCTGTCTGTTTAAAATAAATAAATAAATTAAAATATACACCATTTTCCAGCCACTGATAGTAAAAACACAGTGTGATATAAAGAATATTTTATACATTTATGTAAGACATGTATTTTTCCCTTATTCAAGCTTTCCTTGAATAGGTAATGATTGTTCCTCAATTATTAAAAAGTTTTAAAATTCTGTTTTCCCTGAAAAGGATATGTTTTTCAACCATTACCATAAATATCATAATATTAAATGAACACATTTTCAGTGTTTAGCATTCAGCAAAGTGATTCCCAAAATCCAGGCATGAATTTTCATTTTGTATACGGTTTTTGAGTAATAAAAGAGTTGTTAAAATGTCCTGATTTTACCCATCTACACTTTTGGATACAAGTGTCCTTGGTGCTCGGGGCACTTTAATCTCGATGTATCATCTTTAAATCAGCAAGGCTAACACACAACACTTCACACTCTGCCTCCCAGAGGTGAAGCCCACTGATAGGGCAAAAGGTGACCGCGTCGCGTCCAAGGTCCTAACTTTGAGCACTCACCTGTCATGGAGCGAGGGTTGAGTTGCTGCAGGATCAATAAGTTATGGTGAAGTGAGAGTGAATAATGCAGGAGAGAGCGGGTGTTCTTACGTGTTGCAGGCCGACATGATGGGACACGTATCTCCTGTGCAGAACTCGGACACCGTGCTGTACTGCAGGTTGATCAGATTGAAGAACGTCGTGGCTGTGGAGGAGGAAAGGAGGAAGCTTGATTCGTATTTTAAAACGGTAGTGTGTAAATTCTTTCGTAGGCAAAACAACGCTTTTTGGGTCCCTATGTTGATAAATGCCAATCAAATATAAATCACCAAGCACATTCATGGAACAGCTGCTTAATCCGTAAGGTTTTAATAGAACCTAAAGCATATTGTAACCACAACACAGTGTAATAGCAATATTGTGCAGTTTCACTTTTACGAAACAATATCCACAGGTTTATATTAGACTTTAATACAGATCTGTCTCAGGTTCTAACCACAGTCAAATTAAATGTTTAAAGAAAACCGCTGGAACGTTTCCAGAATAATTACCACCCTTTAGCAGATACACACTATAAACAGCCCAGTGGGCGTGGGCTAACTGTCTCCATTATCCATAAAAGGTTCTGATAGAGACATATTCTGTTGATTTAATTACGTAAGGGGAAAAAAAAAGGAAGATAGAAAGTTCCCCAAAATACGCCCGTTTTATGTTTCTCCGTGACTCTAATGAAAGATCTGACCAAGATAAAAAAAAAAAAATCGCAGGAAACGCAAACAATGGTCCATGTTCTTTGGTGCTGGAATGTTAATCGAAGTTCAGTCTTTCGACAACTTGCATACATTACACAAGCCTGAAATAATGTGCTGCTTTTTCCTGTGATGGACAGAGATCCAATGAACGATGGGTGTTTCTAAAACATCTCCTAATGCTAGACAAAACAAGACCAGTCAACTTTCCTGTGGCTTTGGCTCCAAAACTGGGCATTATTCGACCCTGTACGCATACCTATTCGGGATTTATCTGCGACTGAAACACGCTCGGGTAAACCAGGCTCTATAGTAACAAAATGAAGGCTTGGAGACAATGAAGATGAGCAAAGGTAACTCAATACACTTACTGTTACTGGCGAGCCATTCGTTCAGGTCGATCTCAGGTGGCAACACCACAAGCTCCTTAAGGTCGAAGTCAACGACCCTTACTTTGGTGCAGTCTGGCTCTAGGTACGGCTTCTTCTCCTCTGTAGGCGGCTTCTTTCCGTTTGGCTTCGTCTTAGACTTCCTGTAAAGACAGACAGATAATCGAATAGTGTCCCTACAAGCAAGTTCCCTTTGCCATACGTTCTCATTTTTTCCTCGTCTTTCCATTGTGCTTTGTTTTAGACTTTTAGTAAGAAAGGCTACAAGTGAGGCATAGAGGTCAAAGGTTCCTTAAGCCCACTCGAAGCTCCTTTAGCCTAAAACGTCACCTTTTTCTTTCCATTTGGCTTCATCTTAAATGTTTTGTTCATGGTTTAAGAGAGTAGTATACCTAGCAACAAGTTTCTTTTGCCTTCCTTTCCCATCTCTGGTCTCCTGTACACAAACTTTGCCCATTTTTTGGTCTCTTCATTTTATTAGATTTTCTTTAAAAGGATGCAAGGTAGGTGGATAATTCAGTAGTAGTAGTAGTAGTATCCGCTAATTTGAACTCCATCTACATGGTGACTCCTTGTGCTACGGTTTACTTACTGTACTAAAGATGTGCATTGGGACTGGGATCCCATGAGAGCGGGCGGTTTTTACTTTCATGCAGGTTGGACTGGGCAATCACATATAAAGCTTGCGGGGTGGGTGGGGAACAGACTGTGTTCATTATCATGGGAGCAGATTGGACATGTGGGTTTTTAACACGTTCATTCATTCATCTCCAAAAAATGCTTTGTTCTGGCTCAGGATTGCTGTGGTTAAATGAATAATCTATAAATTACACAATCTTTTTGGGAAATAGACCAACTAATTCATTAGTATTGGGATGGAATTGGGAGTGCGTACAAAAACAAACAAACAAACAAACAAAAACAAAAAAAGGGCAAGTGATATGGATAGGTTTTTACAGTTCCTAGTCCCTACATTTGAACTTGTAGGGAAGGATATCAGCATAAAGTGCCACGGTCTACATCAAGTCAAGTTTGGTATCCTTTCCTTGTTTGCTGATTTTTAAGCTTTGCAGATTTTCTATGTTAATTTTCCTTGGGCGCATTATTAATCAAATTAATTAAATCTTACTTAAGTCTCATTATTTTCAAAACAGAATATCTTTTCTTGTTCCAAAAGTTTAGAATTTTCCACACTTGGACCTAAAAATCAGCACCTTAAAACTAAAAGCTCCATGCTTTTCCAGACTTGTACAAACTCCTCAGTAGCCAAAGGCAGCCTGAGCAGTATGCATACTTGCAAACACTCTTAACCTTGGCTTGTAATTAACCAATGAGGTCCTCAGACATGCAGGCTATTTTTAGTGCTGGAAGGTCATATTACAAGCAGACCTCCACCCAACTTTCACTCCACCACACCCAATGTATCCTGAACATCAAACACTCCACTTAAGCCCTTTGCAGAAATGTTGGCCTCAAAGGGGGTCGATTGGTTCAGTAGGTTTGGGGCGTCAACTGTACGTCATGGGACAATTTATCAAAGCCACAGACGGGCAGATTGTGTGGAACAGAGGCGGGTACTTTTACCTCATTCCTTTTTTTTTAGATATTTGTGGTTGCTCTACTTCATTTTGCCAGAGAACGAGGCATATAATTAATACCATCAGTTTATTTTGTTACATATAAGAACACTGTTGCAATCAAATGTGAGAAATGTTGAATGTATGATATAAGACGATATAAATTGCATTTCTTGAGATAGCAGAATTCATGGTGGTCGGGTTTATATGTGATGCTAAGCATAATTGCAGTGTACATCCAGTCTTCTCTGCTAAATTTATCAACACGTCTTAAGGAAATGTTGATATTCCTTTAGTTTTGAAGCACTAAAACAGTTTAACCTGCTTTGCTTACTGGTTTTTAGTTAGCACTTGGGTTAGCATTCATAGCTAAGTGTAATTCCAGTCAGTAATAGTCCTTTCTTATTGATTTATCAACACATCTGAGAGAAATGTTGCTATTCCTGATGCTTTTGCCTAGTTTCCAGTGTCGCTAAGCCTTTACACCGTCCGTATTAAAGACATAATAGCTATGTGCTAGCCTGCTAAACTGTTCGCTAGCTTATATAGTATCCACGTTTCCGAGTTGCCTAACAACAATGTTCTTAGAGGCCTTTACCCTGACAATAGTGAATTTGGTTGGTTAATTTGCAAAAAAAAAAAAAAATCCTAAAGTGTTTGAACATTTTATTCGCTTCATTTTGTGCATGTAAATCAGTATGTTAAGTCCAGCCTTGTGTGGATCCTAAAATATCCTCCCAAAAAACGTGCATCAGGCATTTGTTACACTTGGTTGGTGGGAGCAAATAGATGGGCCACATGTGGGGTTCTAATGTCAGATTAGTAACCAGTCCCTGCTGAAAGAAAAAATGCAATAGAAACAATCACAGAAATTCGAATCGTTTCCACTACAAATATCGTTATAAACCATCATTATTACTATTAATGAGGAACTATTAGGACAACAATAGGACAACAATAGGACAACTATTATTGTCCTTAATGGTATCCACTAGACATAACATGCCACCAACAGAAGGCAACAAATTACCAGTAGAGACCCACAGGCAGGAACCACATAAAACCAATACAATTCCAATTATATTTATAAATTCGATGAGGGTTTCTATTGTTTGTTTGTTTGTTGTTTTTTTCAGCAGGGGTGTATTAGTTAGGCGTGTAAAGAGTACTGGAATCAAACTAGTATTTACAATACAGGCTTACCACTTCAAAACAGCATATAAATAAAAAAGCTTTGCTTGTGGAAAAAAAATGAAAAAAAACGACCTGTAATGCAATATAGAAATCTGATGGAATGTAAATTTGGGAATTCACTGGATATATAACTTAGAAAATGTTTAGTAAAATATCTGGATGTGCCTTTATGAAAGAAAATAGAATTAACCTAATAATGTTTGGTCTTTGTCGATCTTTGCATTATGCCAATTATACCATAATGCCAAATTACAGTAGAGTGATGTCAGTATTGTCGTCATATTATATCATTTCAGTGAACTGAAGACAAGACGAAAGCTTTTACCGTATTTGTACAGGGGAAGAGTCCAGACTATAGAACACTGTACTGCACTAAAGGAGCACTAAATCCTTCGGAGTACTTCTTCTCTGCAGTAAACTCTGTGTTTACTGATACTTAAACCCGAATTGTTGTTTTGACACCTCTACAGTTCATCAGTTCCGTCTCTGCACACAAATACCTTGTTACTGTGGTCAATTATGTGATGAAGCAGGTGAGTATACCAATAAAACCAATTTCTCTAGAGGGTAATTTGAGAAGCATCTGTGTTCAACAGGCTTTCACTGTAACAGCATCTGTCGCGATTACTTCGGTGCTCTTGTCTAGCTCGACTAAAGAGCTATTTTCAATGACCCTTTTAGTGAAAAGAGAAAAAAAAAACTTGATTTTATGCCATATTGGCCTCAAGTCACTGGCTTCTATATTGCGATTAATTGGCCAATAACAGCAGAGCTACTGTATAAAGCTCTGTATGTTTGTGCAGGCAGTGTGCCCCTGCTCTTTAAGCAGCTGTTCCCATGTTATCCTGCTTGGCCTCTGGTCTGCACATACAGCATGGCCTTGTTGGTCTTAGGCTGGACGCCCTCACACACACACACACGCACTGGAGTCTCTTCTACACCCTGAGTACTACCACCACACACTGAAGAGAGCTGAGCATTTGCAACTTCTAGAAATATTCAGCATGCTCAATATCATAATTACTCGTGCGTTTAATTCAAGAAGATCTTTCAAAATCAAACACTAACCCATTTGGCCTTGTTTACAAGATTAAACATTGGAATTTTTGGTTAGCGTTGAAGCTAAGTTTAATAACAGTATAATTATACTCGTATAATTATTCTCAACACATCTGAGGAAAATGTTGATATTCCAGAATGAGTACAATTTAAACGGCCTAATTTACATTTCAACATTGGAGTTGGGTTAGTATTCAGTGCTAGGTATAAACACGGTGTAATTCTAGTCATAACCGGTCTTTTTCTATTATGTTATCAACACATCTGAGGAAAATGTTTCCATTTGATTTCCATCTGATGTTTTGAAGCACTAGCTAACTTTAAAAAGGCCTTGTTTAAATGTTGGATGATGTTTTAGCAGTTGATGCGAACAGTAATTACGGTGTACTTCTAGTCCTGACTGGTCATCTAGTTGTTCTTCGTATTTTCTCGACACATCTGAGGATAATGCTGATAAGTCCTGTATTTTGTTTAGAGTTTAAAATGTGGAGTTTGTTAGCGTTCTGTGCTAAATGGAAATGCAGTGCAATTCTAATAGCATTAGCAGTGTTCTTCATAATTTCCTTACACTGAGGGAAATGCTGACACGATTTAAAAGGCTTCATTTTACTGTTCAAAAGCTATTAAGCGACTGAAATACTATCAAAGTACTATTATTAAGCTAGAAACAATTATTGTAATTATTAAATACTGTGCTGTCGATTTGTATTGTCTTTTCTGTGAAAGGAAAAAAAAACAGGAATAAATTAAAGGACCATTTATGGAACAAAACCTCAAAATCTAATTAGGTAGAAACAAAGTTTTATATATATTTATAATATATATAAGTTGTTTCTTATTATTATTTAGTAAAACAACTTCAAGCTTCAAGACCTTCACAAAATACCTTCGGTTAAACATATAAATTTGACTACTTCAGGTATATACATTTACATCCTAACACCAATCATACACTGCTTGCTTGCAGACCATCAGCCAAGCTTCAGACCGTCTCATGAGGTCTCAGCAACAGTCTTGGTATTGTTTCATGTTCTTAGATGTAACTAGCTGGCAAACCCCAGATCACAACTTTCTGCATCAGTTTGGCACACGGTAATATCTGGATTTTGCTAGCTAGAGTACAACGTTACTACAGTTAGAAGACAGTCACCCCATCCTTGTTTTATTTAAGACTTTAAGAATTTAGGAATTATTAGGTTTAGATAAGGTTGTCTGAGGACAGCAGGGACGAGCAGCAGAAGCTGGCTTTATTTTACAGAATGTGCGCCTTTTTTAAGGCCTGTTTTATTTTTTTGGCCTCTATGAAGGATCACTCTGTTCAAAAACAAAGCTGCAACCCCCTACAGCGCATTTTTGGGCTTGCTTCTCTCCCATTCCTGCTCATTCGGACAAACAGTTTCTGGTTCCTGGAAAAGTGCAGTACTCTAGCTCCAGCCAAGAAGAGGCCACTGATTCCGGGCTTAAAAAAAAGGAAGAAAAAAAAAGACAATGCTAAGCCTGGAAAAGCACACTGTTAGCCTGCGGGCTAAGAGTGTACTTTTTCAAGCTTTGTATTGTCTACTTGGACGATGCTACAATCACAATCAGAAGCCAACAGGTCTTTAGAAGAGAAGTCAAGACCAAGCTTTTCATCCATTAGACAAAAAAATTCAACATTGTACGATCCATCATGTAAAGAAAACTGCAGACAATTCCATTGGCTTTCAAGAGGATGTTCATGCGAAAGTAAAACAAACTATGACCCAAATTCTTCCAGCGTTGAGAGGAAGAGGCAGGTGACAGATGAAGGCACAGCTGGTAGGTCACTAAAGGGAAAAATGCTGCGTTGTGCCAAGCACAAGGGGCCTGCTGGAAAACATGAGGACTGTAAAGGACAGACTCTTTCAGATGGGTGTACAAAGTAGAGACAAACAAATTACACAACCTGGTCCAAAAAAAAACATTTGCCAACTGGACAGCCACTACACAAACCCAAAAATGGTAGAAAACAAGAGACAGGATCACTTGGACCAAATTCACTCAGGGCTGGATGACTCCTACCACTACCAAGGAAACACCATCATTATAAAAAAAAATGTTTTCCTTAACTCATCTGGCAGACGATTTGATCCAAAGCAACTTTAGAGCAAAAGAGACTACAACGTACACATACAAGAGACGGAAGAGGCTTCTTTGCATAATTGACTAATTAATCTAAAGCGACTCCACTTGGAAACCTTTTAGTTGGAATGGGGTTGCTAGATGGTGGTCTTTGGATAGTTAAGGCACTTCCTAAAAAGACTCGACTTAGAACCTTCCTGAGGTGCTAGAAGTGTTGCTAAGAATGACTTCAAATAGTGAAGATCTGCTTGCGACCTTTCATAACCTAGTTCTATATGGCCTCGGCGCTACTCTGCAATCACACTATCCTGCGCAAAAGTCGCTTGCATTCCTGCGAGATTAAGAGCGGCTTTCTCAGGCACGTTCAGTCCTGTGCCTTCTCTATCATAGGCGCTCCCAGATCTGTCTAGCCATTTCCTAGTCTTTGGTGTGGAACTTCAAAGCAAAAAAAAAGAACAAAACGGCAGACTTGTAGCGATAAGACTTGATGTTGATTAATATCTCGAGTAAGAATCGAGCAAGTAAAAGAGAAGAAAAAAAAAAAAAAAAAAAAACCAACTAGGATCCGTGTGAGCTTGGATCACAAGGTCAAATGAACCACGCTGACATTCGCTGAGCAGATTTAAGAAATTTGGTAAAAATGAAGTAGTGATGTGAATCATAAGTAGCAATGAGGCGTACTTTCCATACCCCTTAAAATTACCAATGCTGAACCAAATGCATACAATTTCTATCCCGTTTTCAGACCTCCAAGTCAAAAATTATACTGAATCCAAGTCTGGCGACCCTTAATCATAGTCTTTCGTTCATATCTCTATTTTTCATGATTCCGCTAGTTGAACGTTCCTGAAGCCCATCTAACCACAGTTTCAGATGCCTGTGGCCTCAGCTCATGCAGGACTGCTTTCTGCTGCCTGACCTGGCCACATTCAGCTCCATTTATGGCTAATCATTGAAATAGTGGGTGGAGAACAGAAAACAGGATGACTCCTGGCACTGGGGAAGTTTTCTTTTCCTTAAAATAAAACCACAATCGAAGCTGGAATGGGTTTTTGGGAAGCAGAACGCAGCCGTGAATGTTCTACTTAATAGAGCTGTTTCCTTTTCTTAAGACAAAAGTTAAAGACGATTTGGGAAAAAGACTGCAGCCCGAAGGGTTTCGCAGAGTGATCATCTGCCCATACGTCAGCCATTAAAGTTGTGAGAAGTTCCTCAGTGGGAAAGGTCGCTAGACTTTGAGGGAAATAGAAATACTAGAAAGAAGTAGAATGGGAACGCAGGAGCTATTCTGGTCTCCATGCCGAGTCTCGTGGCTGCATTTGTACAGAAAGATGAGCATGCTGATCATAAAGCAAATGCTGATCATATGATAGGACTGCTGCGATGCCAGGACAGTGAGTGCAATAGGAACCCTTCATCTTTCCATCCAATGAATGTGTGAGTGCTTAAGGCTAAGGAAGCAAAACGGTATGACTGATAATTAGAAAACCTTTTGCAAAATTAATAGTGTTGAATCATGTACCTTGGAAAATAATCATACTTCCCTCAAACTAGCAGAAATATGTGCCAGACATGCTGAGAAACATTCCTCAGGCTTTTGCTGACGTCAAGAACCATGATAAAAAGCGTTCCTTCCGTTATTGATACATTATGTAACCTACAAAGAAAAAAAAAAAAACAAAAAAAAAACCCAACTGTACAAGGTACACGACAGTAGAGTAGATGCACCAATAAGGACAATTATACTAGCTCTCGTGAAGGCAGTACTGTTATGATTAGTGATCAACAATGTCTTCTAAAAGGTCTTTATAAGCAACACAGATTGCATGCTAATCTAAATTTTTCCCTTGCCAGAATGTTAACTATTTCAACAATCCTGAAAGACAAGCCTCCTACGCAGTGACTGACCTTCAAAAAAAAAAAAAATACCCAAAAAAAAAAAAAAAAAAAAAAACAAAATAAAAAAAAAAGAAAAAAAAAAAAAAAAATAAAAAAAAAAAAAAAAAAAAAAAAAAAAAAAAAAAAAAAAAAAAAAAAAAAAAAAAAAAAAAAAAAAAAAAAAAAAAAAAAAAAAAAAAAAAAATAATATAAAAAATAAAAAAAAAAAAAAAAAAAAAAAAAAAAAAAAAAAATAAAAAAAAAAAAAAAAAAAAAAAAAAAAAAAAAAAAAAAAAAAAAGAAAAAAAAAAAAAAAAAAAAAAAAAAAAAACAAAAAGAAGCATAAAAAAAAAAAAAAATATTCATACTAGTAGAAGAAAGAAAGGATAAAAAAATCAAAGAAACTTGTTAAAAAAAAAAAAAAAAAAAAAAAAAAAAAAAAAAAAAAAAAAAAAAAAAAACAAAAAAAAAAAAAAAAAAAAACAAAAATCAATAAAACACAAAACAACAAAGGCACAAAGAAGAGTACACAAAACAAAAATTTTTCACAATGAGATAATTAAAAAAAAATTTTTTGTTATTATAAAAAAAATATATTTATTTTTTTTTTTAATAATATTATATACAATATTATTTATTAAATATTTTTCTTTTATTTATTTTAATTATATTTAATCATAAATTATTTATAAACAAAAAAAAAAAAACCAGGAACAAAAATAAAACTAAAATATTTTTTAAAAAAAATTAAAAAAAAATATTTTTAAATAAGAAAAAAGGAAATAAATTTTAATTTTTATATTTTTTTTAATGTTTAAACTGGTGCAACTGAAGAAAAATTTAAGGGAGAATGGGGGGATTGGGGGATGAAAGGGTTTGGGGTGGAAGGTGGGGGGGAAGGGGGGGGGAGAGGGGGTGCAAAAAAAAGGGGGGGGAAAAAGGGGGGGAGGGAAAAAAAAACAAAAAAAACAAAACAAAAAGAGAATCCAGCCAAATGCGAAAACCTTTCTACTGGGGTTTGATTTGGTTATTTTTTTTTTTTAAATTAATTTTATTTTAAAAAAATTTTAAAATGTTTAAAAAATTTTTTTATTGTTAATTTGTGGGGTTTTGTTATGGGGTGGATTATAGTATACAAAAAAAAAAAAAAAAACAAACAAACAAAAAAAAAACAAAAAAAAAAAACAAAAAAAAAACACAACAAGGAAAAAAAGGGGGGGAGAGAGGGGGGGGAGAATTTTTTTTTTTGGTGGGGGGGGGGGGGTGGTTTTTTTTGTTTGTAGGGGGGGGTATGTGGGGGGGGGGGTAGGGGGGGGGGGTTTTGGGGGGGGGGGGGGGTGAAGAGGGAAAGGGGAAGGGGGGAAAGGGAAAAAAGGGAAAGAGGGGGGGGGAGGGGGGGGGGGAGGGGAAAAAAGAAAATATTAGTAGAAAAGGGGGGGGGGGGGGGGGGGGGGGGGGGGGGGGGGGGGGGGGGGGGGGGGGGGGGGGGGGGGGGGGGGGGGGGGGGGGGTGGTTGTGGGGATTTAAAAAAAGTGAGGGGGGGTGGGTGGGGGGGGGGTTTGTTTGTTTTTTTATTATTTTTATATAAGGGGGGGGGAGAGAGGGGGGGAAAAGGGGGAGGGGGAAGGGAGGAGGGAATGAGTCAATTTGTTTGTGGTTGGGGTGGGGAAAAAAAAAGGCAACCCCATCTATATTATTTTTTTATATAAAAAAAAAAAAAAAGGATGGGTTGGTTTGTGTGGGTGGGGGGGGGGGGGGGGGGTTTTGTTTTTGTTAAATAAAAATTAAAATTAAAAAAAAAAAAAAAAAAATATAAAAAAAAATTTTTTTTTTTTTGTAGTTGTGTGGAGAAGCATAATATAAAAAATTTTTTTTTAAAAAAAAAAAGTGGGGGGGGTGTGATTAAAAAAAAACCTGGTTTTTTTTTTTTTATAAAATTCTTTTTTAGCCTTTTTTTTTTATATTTGGAGAAATTTTTTTACCATAAAAAAAAAAATTACCTGATTGTTTTTTCGTTAAAATGGTACATTTCCTCAGTTTAAACACTTGATATGTTTTCAATGATCTATTGTGAATAACATGGGTTTATGAGATTTGCAAATCATTGCATTCTGGTTTTTTTTTATTTACATTTTACACAGTGTCCCAACTTTTTTGGAACTGGGGGTGTAGTAACATGATATTTCACTTCATTTTCATCATCTGAGGTTTAGCAAATACCTAAAATGAAGGTTTTAAGTATACACACACACACACAGTCATTTTAAAAATAAACCAAGAATGAAGAGTTTTCATCTCAACACTGGCCTTTTCAAATGAGGGAATAGGTGTATGTTTATGCCACGTTATTGGATCTCTTTTTCATTTTCAGTTAGTGAAAATCAGTTCCAGTAAAAGGAAATTCAGCCAAATAATCCGATGAGATATTTCTTCTTGCAAAGTCACATTACATCAGAAACCCTTAAGCCTGTAATATTACCATGTTATAATTAGAGATGGGCAAAAAAACCATGTAATAATATAATATCATGATAAAATACACTTTTCGGAGATATTGTTAGTATCGTAATATCGTTTTAGAACATTTTGATAACATGTTTTATAACAAGTTATATAATTATTTCACTGGCGTTCCAGGACAATAACCGTAACTATAAATGAGCAAAAAGCACAGTGTTGCTTATCAATTTAAAAAAAATATAAACTGATCATTGTCAAATGTGTGAGGTGTAAGAGAAATAAAACACTTCGGGACATGCTGCTATAGGAACATAGTCCTAGTCCACTTCGAGGCGGCACACTACCCAATCTTTATTTATTTTCCTAACGCGGCATGACACGTTATATTCCTTACTTATTTTCTATTCCGATAAAAAAAACTCTACTCTATTTTCTATTCTATATTTTAATTTTCTACTGTGACAAAACTATTCCATTCTGTTCTCTATTCTACTCTTTATTCTAGTCTGTTCTCTATTCTAGGTTATATTCTCTTCCATTTAAACTTCTATACCGCTCTCTATTCTATTCGAATTGTTGCGCTATCCTTTTCATGTAACTTTTTTTTTTATATGCAGATGAGCATGCCATCATCTGATGACGTCTAGTGACTTGTTCAGCATGCACTTGCTACGTTCCCCCGAGAAATTTGCCAGCACAGATTGAGGTAAATCTACCGAGGACCTGAAAAACTAGTACAGATGAATAAAAACAATATACACTTCGTTGTAGTAATTGTAATATTGTAATCGCAGTCGTAATCGTAGAATTGTGTATTAGTGCCATTAATCTGATGACAAGTACAGCACATTCATACAAACATACATTCATTTTAAGAGATAAAAAGCCCAGATCAAGTCAGCGGTAAAGGATTACCCACGTCCTTTTAACTTTAAGCCAAAAATGTGTGTGTGTATTAATGCACCATCACATTTTTCATGCACTGGCAGGACTTCAGTTGGTTAACACGATCAGAAACTCACAAGACGGAGCAAGTCCATGTCCTAAAAGCCCTGTGAGAACCTCAGGGTAATTCCGAGACAGGACAGATGTGTTTAAACAAGAAGACTCTCGAACACAGATCAAGCACAGAGATAAAGAGATCAATGCACAGCTTTAATAGCACCTTTATGCAAACAATTACCCCACTCTTTCAGTGTTAATTTTTTTTTTTTGGTTAAAATTGTATCTCCAGAAAACCCACTGAAGTTTAGATGAGTGGACCTTCATGCAGTTACAGTATGACACTTTCAAAGCCATGCAGTAAAGTGCAAACCAGACTGCAACCTATCATTAGTGTGAGATTACACTAATTCAACTTCAAAAGCCCATGCACGGCTCACTAACGGCACAAATCTGAACATTCACCTTAGAACTTTGCCGACAGCCTGCAGCACCATTTTACAGCTTAATCCGTTTTTAGACCGCTGGGTGAGCGCGCTCTCTCCGGGTACGGTGTGATCCCCGACCATTGCAGATTCACTCCAGTTGTTTTGTTGTTTTGGTTTCCCTCTCGGGGTGTGAGCGACAGACACTCGGATCCGATCGCGCGTTCACACTGAACAGAGATCGGATTTGTCCGGCCACTCGTCTTTTCATAGGCGTCTTGTCCGTGCGCGCGAGCTGGGGATGGATTCTAACTTCGGACCAATCGGAAGAGAGGGAGGAGGCGGAGCCAAGCCGCAACACCCGGAAGACAAAACGCAAGGCATTCCGAATAGCTCGCGCGTCCCTACACACGCGCACTGGCACGTGGTGGGATAAATAAAGACGAACACAGAGCTCAGCGTGGCTTCAGGAGTCTCTGTCCGTTTAGTTACACTCTGCTACTTTATTTCTATATCACTAAAATATACATAAAAAATGATGTCCTGGATAAGTAAGGTAATACATAGTGTTTACTAAAGGTTCATAAGAGTTACACTGAACAAACCCCACTCGCACTCGCGCGCACAAAACCCAACTGTCTAGAATATGTTTGTATGCTGTAGTATTACATTTAGCCTTTACTAGAACTAGGGAAAGTCTTCCCAAAAGATTGTAGGCTCTTATAACAGGACTAAATCTGGAACCGGATGTCCAAAAAGAACGAATGTTATGGTCAGGTGTCCACAAACTTTTGGCCATACCGTGTAGCTCATGTGCTACACCTACTAGATTCACTGGCAGATTAGCCAAGCATGTTATTTACACTGTATTATCTATGTACACTATGTTCACTAGAGGCAGCGACAATCTTTGCTACTTCCTCCAAAGGTGTTTGTTTATTTATTATTTAGCGCTTTTTTTTAGCCAATTTCCATAAACGTAGGTTACGGCAACCAACCATTTTTACTGTAAAGCCCTATTCGGATTGGATTAGTTCATTACGAGGATGTCTAATTATTTTTTAAACTAGAAGGCTGTGTTTTCTATTAACCTCCCGAATGTGTGTGTGTGTGTTACGTAGTCATATGACCACACTCCATTCACAACATGGCGTCCAAGCAGTCCTAGCGGTACGGGAGTAGAGAAGAGACGTTTATTTCAGTATTCCAGCAACAATTTGAAAATACAATAAACCAATAAATCACAAAGTATACAAGAAGCAAGAATCTGTCGATTCACGACATTGGAAGAGTTTAATATCTGGTGGAGGGTCACTGATACACATGATATGAGTCTAAATACGGCAAGTAACGGCAGTCAAATATATCTATTTTTTCCTTTTTCTAACGCGTGGCAACATCTGTATAGAAAATCACAGACATGTATCTACTTCACACCACCTGTGAAATAGAAATTACCCCAGGACCCCATGTAATTAATCCCGTCCAAATAGGGCATAAGATAAATTGTAATGATTGTGAGAAGGTAAAGGCAGATTATGGCAGGCATAAGGTCTAATGACAAAAAGGCCTACTGTGCATAGTGCAAATCAAACATTTGTGTGCACAATTGTGAAGTTTTTTTTCCCAACACAAGATCTAAGAAAACAACAGTCATCTCCCCTTTCCAATTGTAGAATTTTCTGGCCTATTTTCAGGTCTTTTTGTGTGTATTTTGAGATGTAGTTGGGGTTGAAATTTTGTTGAGACCTGGCAACCCCGGCTGTCATTGTAACAATGGCTTTGTTTTAATTTTAAGCATGTATGTAGAAAATGCTTGCTTGACCCTTTAAAATTACATCATTTAGAGTACTGAATTATATTAAAGTAGCATAGCATATATAATAAAATACTATACACACACATTATAATTATAATTTTATATATATATATATATATATATATATATATATATATATATATATATATATATATATATATATATATATATATATATATATATACACACACACACATACACACACACATATATATACACATATACACACACACACACACACACACATATATATATATATATTTTATCCATCCCACAAACGTCCCTCTACCCTATGACTCACTTCCTTTACGGCAGTTTATTTTGGTGACCTATTAACTCTAAAGTTCAAGCTCAGTTATCTACTACTTCCTGCATGAAAATTCTATGCTTTTTCCCCTCATTCAAGGGGTCAAAGATGCAACGAGCAAGAACGTAATATTCCCACTAACTCCCAAAGTGTACTCGGTGCTACTTTGTGTTTTGACTGCGCAGACGTGTTATCACAACTGACTGGAATTTCCCGGCAGGCACGTCCAGGCTTGACACTGAACGCCTCTACCCTGGGGAAACGGATTCTCGTCTTAACAGCCAAACTCGCACAACGAAGATCTACTGCCTCGTTTGCATATTTTATGGTAAAAAAACCCCCAAAAAACTCAGTGATCTTGTATAGGCAAAGCCTATGTTACACAAGTTGACTCATCACACAACACGAACATGCTTTAAAAACCATGTTTCATTTCCTGCATTATTGCATGGAGGCGATCCAGTACAGTTTCCCAACATGAACACTGCATAGTATTAAATCATGGTTTTTCCCCATTTTTATGTCTTACGAGTTACTGTTTCAAACAAGAATTTGATTATTTTCCTATAACATCATATCCTGAAGTGGTTTACTCCACTTATACTAAAGAAATGTGCCATCAATTACAATTTACTTATTAATTAAAGCATGACATCATACATTTGATCCATTTACAGTTACGTTTAATGCTGTGGAACGTCAGTGAAGTTATTTCCTATTTCAGTCATTCTCTCAACAACCTCTTAAATGAACCTTTTTAATCTCTCTCTAGAAGTTAATGACACAAAACATGCAGCTTGTCTTGTTACCGAAAAACTGCACATGCCTCCATCCTGAAGACTTCCATGGTGGAAATATTCAAGTTTCAGCTTTGATCAATCAGAATCAAGTCTAGAACTCAGCAGCGCTGTGGTATAATGAACAATAAACCATGTAACCATTACGTACTATGGCAAGAACATGGCATATCCATTTTAGTGGCTGAGTAAAGTTATGAATAGTTGGCAAACGTTTCAATTCTGGATACTTGAAGGCCTTTTCCACACATGGACAATATGTTTCAGTGACTACATTTATATGGACAGCAGTAATCTAATTATTGACCTTATTCTGAATAAGACAATATTCTGATTAAGGTGTTTACATGAGCCAATTTTAGAATACTCCTTTCATGTTCCCATTTTACATGTTATAGAACATAGATCGATTAACAGCAAGCATCATTATGTCCCCACGCCACGGCGTCCGGCGTTCCCGCCAGAATTTCACGTATCGACATACAGTTCGTCTTCGTTATGGTACCGTATACAGTTTTGGGTGTTTATTTTTAATTGTACGAAAGCTTCAAATGCGGTTAATTTTCTATCATGCTATACATGCAAATAGACTACTGCTTGAAGCTGTGGGCTGCATCCCAAACCGTGTACTTACCATCTATATAGTAGCTTAGATACATGTATTTCGCCTACTATATAGTAGGCAAGTATGCAGTTTCGGACGCAGCCGTGCTCTTGTTTGCAGTAAAATGGTTGAGCGCTGCCGTGTGTACGTGTCCCGTCGCAAAATGCGGTGAAAACTCCCACACGACGTTAGTAGTGTGATTAAGGTGCTTACATGTCTATAACGCACGTCGATAATGCGACTAATACATGAATACTCCACGTCTCAATTCGATTTGTGTTTACTTCCAGTATGACTTTAATCGGTCATCAATAATCGCTGTTTACATGCTAGTTTCTAAATAAGAGTATCGTCTTAATCGGGTTCATATCGGATTACTTTTTTCCGTGTAAACATACTGAGTGTTTAGCTTCGCTGAGGTTTTGTTAGCAGACGCCTAAACAAACGAAAAAAAAAAAAACTTTACCCTTTACAAGAATGTGAGGCATTTACACAAGAAAAACAACTAAATTTAAACCTCTGGTACAAAAATAGCTTACCAATAAATGTCTAATCAGGCACCCGATAGAGTGAGTAACGACGGAGTTTAAAGCAGCACCAACATGATTGCACGATTACATATCGTTTCTATAGCAACAGATCATTCACAAGGATTTGTGCTCCACCGACTCGAGGACTAATAATTAAAGTTTTTAAAAATGTGCATTTATTTAACAAAGACGAATTAAAACTCAGCGATGTGGTAAAGCTTTCTGTAATCTGTAAGATGGTGTTGATTTAACGTTTGTGGAAGGAGTCTCCAGCGTCAAGGCATTGTAACAGTCAGCAAGTTTCCCTCTTAAGAAGAGACGGGTTTGCGTTTTCCGGGTTCTTGGGAACGTGGCATGCTGGGTGTTTGTGTGCGTGTTATTAACGTAAAAAGTTACGAAAAATTGCAGTGGCTTGAGAGGGAACAACTCTTTAGAGCTGCTATAGAAAGCGTAAGTGATAGCAGGAACTAACTTGTCTTGTGAACATTCCACAACATTAAACGGAAGTCTAAATGGACAAAAAAAAAGTATGATGTGTTCGTTCATTAAAAAAAGAAAAAACTTGAAATCACACCCCGCAGCTGCACCGAGCGCCACCTGATCCGCCATCTGATCTGCCACCAATGCTCGACTTGTCCCACCATCTCTCGGGGTACAAGGAAGCCATGCATCAAGACTTTTCGCTATTCTGGCACCTATGTGGTGGAATGAACTTCCCCTAAAGACTGGCAGTCTTCAAACAACATCTAAAGACCTACCTCTTCTGGAAGTACTTAGATCAGCACTTTAATTAAAAAACAAACAAACAAACAAGTGTTGTCTGTGTGCTTTTGTTACTATATTACCTCTCCAACAGAGTTTCTTTAGACTGATGGAAGTCCTAATCCGTGACCTACTGAACCAGTATCAGGATGTATTTATGAGTAGAGACTTCCAAGCATTTCTGTAAGTAGCCCTGGATAAGGGCGTCTGCCAAATGCCATAACTGTAAATGTAAACAAATAAAACATCCGGATGTGGCGTTATGGGAAAATAATCAAGGTGGTAACGGTAACCCACTGCATACTGTGATCATACTGGCAGCAATCCATATCCTAGCATTCATTTAAAGGACTAAAAGGGAATCATTAAGCTGTTAAACCTACTTGTAATGTGCGCTGAATGCACAGTATTCACATCCTCATGTGCGATCACTCCCCAGTGCTATTCTGGTCAGTCCTAAACTGGACTATAGTCTACAGTGGCCATGAGCTATAAATATCCCTGAGTAAGCCAGTTAAATATTTCCACTCCTTTAAAATAAGTTAAGGAAGTGGTCAGGTTGGAAGAAAATACACCGTCCAGCTATTTTACTCGTCTCACTCGGAGGAGCATGACATCTGTGTGGCTGTCTGGTTACGCACGTCACCGTAAAACCAGATGAATTAGAAAGGAGCCTGGAATCATCTGCACGTCGCGCACAGCTGGTTCATAAAACTGCCTTGATGGTGATGTCAGATCAGACTTCTGCACAAGTCTACATTAGAGATGAAATTCTAATTAACTCCGTGCTCCTTTTTCTCTCTCCCCCCCCCAACCCCACAGAGAACCATCTTTAAGGCTGAAGTAAAAAGGAGGCATGGAACAGGAAAAAAGAACAAGAAAAAAAGAAAGGCATCCAATTCTGGTCAGAAAGGTTAAACAGCCTGTTTGCTGAGGGTGCGAGAACGCCGAGGCAGAACAGAGGCCTCTTTCACTGCAGCTCCAGGTAAAAGAAAATTCGAAGCCAGCCTACGAAAGCAGTGACGAAGGACGGAGGGCGTTGTGTGTTTTCTTTGCAAGCAGAATTCTTTCTAGCATGTCTAGTACTTCATTCTTTCCAAAAATAGTCACTGATAAATATCCTGCCCCTAAAAAAAAAAAAAAAAAAACCCCAAAAAACTCCAAAACCACAGCAGCTGTTGGAATTAGATACAGGCTTACAGCAGTCTGAATTAGATAAACGCTGATGGAGACATCTGCAAATGTTTAGAACTCTGACAAATACCAAAGGGGAAAAAAAAAAGAAATAGTCTAAGAATAAAACAATCAAGAAGACATGTCCTTATAATCAGTCGTGCAATATACGTACCGCGCTTTACAACAGTGGGCACTTATTATCGTATTATCTCCACTAGGTGTGCTCCAGTAGTCATTCGTATATGCTATATTATCGTATAGTAGCACTATCGTAGTCCAGTGGTTACTACGTTCGAGTTCATGAACGACTAAAAACGACTGGTTCCACCAATGAGTTAGTTGCACCAATTACAAAGTACTTAAACAAAACCACTCGGGGGAGGGGGGTTCAAATAGCAACCAGTTTAGAGCGGGAAGGCGCATGCTTTATGCATTGGCATTGTGGAAGCATTTTAAAGTGTGAGAAAGTCACAACAATGTTTATGTCGCCAGCACAAAATATCCCAGTAGGTCGAATTGAGGTTATTGGCAAGTTCCAAAACATTTTTGAAAACGGTTCAGTCAGATGCAGATTACGTTTGCCGCTGCTTCGTTGTATTTTTCGATGCCGTTAGTTACTAAAATGGCATTGTTGCCACATGAGAGCCACTGTATTGCAAAACACAATCTATTTGGATTCTGCTGAAATGACTCAAGAGACATTGAGAAAGACCAACAGCTTCCCTGCATCTTGATCATGGATGTAGCAGTTCCTGTTCGTGTCAGATTCTTTCCGATTGGCTGGAGTACGTCACTGTGCGATAACGACTACGCGTATTAGAGAAATAAAACACTTCAGGACGTGCTGTGTGCAGAATCTGCTGCGTGATGTCATTGATTATTTTCCTATAATCAACATATTAATATCGGCACATGCTTAGATCCTAGCCAGAAGATCTCAAGATACAGCTATTATATTTATAGGTTTAGGTTTATAGGCCACATGCACACGAGCTGAAAGCCACACACAGATTACCTGTGAAACAGCGAGCTGAGAATATTCCGAGACTGCTCATGACCGCTCTCATCATTCGCCGGATCTCTGTTCGCCTCTGCCATGTTGTCATTTCGAACGCATTACTCGAAGGTCGAGAAACGGGTTCCTCTCCATACTTCAACGATCTGAGAGAAATCAGACATGCTCATGCACAGCGCAAACTAACAAACGCTCTGGAAGCGAAAGTGTTCAGCAGGACCTGCAGTGCATGGATAAGGCTCTCGTTTCCTGATAAGGAGGCCGAGAAGTCAATGATTAGTCATCGTCGCCTTGGAGCATCCAGGGAGTGACGAAACTGCTTCAAATATAGAGCGAGCGCCTCCAGCTACAGTCTTCGGTTGACGGAACGATTAGCTTGAAAGCTGCTTGAGCAGAGTGTACAGGTGAGGAGGTGAGAGAGCTGGACAGATGAAAGGACTAAAGTGCTGCTGCATCGCTCTCTTTTGGTTGGAATAAATCCCACTGTCACCACCATCAGTGCATAGTCAAAGGGCATTGTGGGTAACGTAGGAATCTGGTAAACAAAGTGAAACGAGCCCAAAATGTCAAAATACTAGAAGCCATTAAAGATCGCACGTTAATTATAAAAATGAAAAATGCTATTTGTTCAGGGAGGACATTTTCACCTTTAACACCAAATGAGATGCGCGTAATTCATTGGAAAACGTCAGAGTATCATTTTACTACATATGCCTGTCACTAGTCACCACCCAGTAACCTCCAGAGAGCGTTATTTACATTCACATTTATGGCTTTTGACAGACGCCCTTATCAACAGTGACTTACATTTATCTCATTTATACAACTGAGCAGTTGAGGGTAAAAGGCCTCGCTCAAGGGCCCAGCAGTGGCAGTTATTTAATGAGGATTCCTGACACGGAGACCTGGCCAAGATACGGATAGCCCTGGGTTTGGATTCGTTACCTTTTACCTTTTTTCCCCTGATTGGTGGAAAAACGTTAAAAGATACATGTGAGGTCTGTTTCAGAACTCACGACTACTCTGTACTCACTTACACTTCTACTTTGACTTGCATGTAAAAGTAGGTCTCCATTTTACCCAACTTAAGCTAATTCACCTCATGTGCGTCTTGCTAATTAGCCAAGGTAAGATATGTTCGAGCTAAATAAGTGCTCAATTATTATAAAATCGACTGGTATTTCAAGCAATTAAGGAACACTAACTGGAAAAACCTTAATAATTCCCCCATTAAATCGACAACTTTTTAAATTAATATAATATAGATGTACCTCATGCAGTTGTTTTTTTCTGTGTGCGCGCTCCAATATTACAAAAAAAAAAAGTCACCGCTATTATATAATGCTAATCGGTGCTAAGGGAACAATCACGGGTTAGACGTTGGAAGTCAGCGCTTTCGCCAATTCCTTTCTCTATGAAAATAAATGAAAGCCGCAGGAAGCTGTACTGTATTGTGTGCTCCTCAGAACCGCTTCCTCTTCTGAGACGACTGCATGTTCACACACAGTTTTCCTGTGTTTATGCACGGCCTCGATAAGGCGCTGCATTGCCTATGTGCTCGATGGGAAACCGCCAGCGCACTTTCCTCAAATTTTATTGAGAGAAAAATAAGAAAAAAAAAAAAAAAAAAAAAAAAAAAAAAGCGCTGTGGGCTTCCTGAGAAAAGAATGGCTTTGAGGAGGAGACGGAGTCCATGTGGTGCACCTGTGTCACTGCTCGAATATTTATTACCAGCAAAACACCAGGAGGTCATGAATGCACTGGAAAACAACATGATCGGCCCAGCGAACTACGTGAACTTATTTCTTCAAGTTTTTGATATTGAACTCTGAACTAAATTCAAGAACTTACTTCAAAAATTAAATGCTTTGCATTTATACAGCGCTTTTTAAACCTTACCGGTTCTACAAAAGCGTTTTACACCGTTTTTTCCCCCCATTCACACACACTAAATGGTAGCAGAGCTGCCACGCAAGGCGCTAACTTGCCATCGGGAGCAACTTGGGGTTCAGTGTCTTGCCCAAGGACTCTTCGGTATGTGGAGTCACGTGGGCCAGGAATCGAACCGCCAACCCTACGATTAGTCGAGAACCCGCCCTACCACCTGAGCCACAGCCGCCCATTAAGCTTAAAATAATCCATTGTTGTGACTTGTAAAACTTGTAAGGTTTTGAGTTGAAACAAACGTTATCTTCAAGTTGAGTTTACTCACGTTTTTAAGGCAGCAGATATATATAAATACAAATATATATATATATATATATATATATATATATAATATATATATATGTATGTATGTATGCATGTATGTATGTATGTATGAATGAACTGGATACACTGAATTTATATACAAATCATTGAAAACGTTGTATAGGTATTTGTATGTTCTGCACCTGGACTAAATAACATAATAATAATAATTTTATTACACTTTTCACTAGCATATATGCATAATGACCATTAAGAAACTGAACTATAGGTTTATGTTTTTGGTTTACATCCCAAAAGCCCATTTAACCTTTAAAAAAAAGAGCTTTGTCTGTAAATATTGTGGGGTCCAAACGTCTGAGACCACCAGTACAAATGCTTCTGTTTGGCATTGTTTTTCAATCTAACGCAAAGGCTTTCATTCTAAATTATATTCTCAACAATAATTTAAGTGAGAAGTCAAATCCAAGAAATATTTACATGGATTTCAGAATATCTTAGTATTTGGTACGTCCCTCTTTTTTTGCTATAATGCGAGTGTGCACTCGAGCTTACAGATTCCATAAGTTTGTGGGACAGATCAAATCCATTGGCGTGTCATGTGCTTCAACAGAAGGGATAAGACTCATGGAAAATCTGACCTTTTGTACAAAAGGAGTAAACAGGGTCAAGGTCACAAACAAATTTGCGTACATTTAAAATAGTGTAGCAACACCTTGAATAGTCAAGATGCTGCATTTTCTTTTTTTATTTGAGATTTTTCTCAACTTTAAAAACAGTCTTAAATTAAAAATGAAATGGAAAAAGAAGAAGAAAACCCCCCAGAAATTTGATGTTTAACGTGGTCTCAGACTTTAGAACCCAACGGTATGTATATCAAGTGTTCTTTTTTTTTTTTAAACAGTACAATGTAAATAATTGTTGAGTTCAATATTGAGTAAATTAATGATTATAATTGTAGATTTTAGTGCAGACTAAAATCCAAGCATTTATCGTTCAGGTAAGATTTTGGTAAAAAAAAAAAAAAAATTTGCCAAAAAAGGTCAAACCAGGTTGATCCACACAGCCAGCACATGGCAGTGTGTCGATCCTGCTAAAGCGAATGAACAAGTGAAAAAACTAATTCATTAACTAATTAAAAAAAGTCACTGCTTGCTCGACTGAAACCAGAGCGCATCTGTTCTCCGATTCAAAACCTGAACAATTTCAAATCCAGAGGCCGAGACAAAATACCAAGGACGTTTCGTCTTTGTTCTCCATTTAACATTCCACTGAGGACACTAATCAGCTCAGATCTTATCTAACCGTTATGTAACACGGCCGTATCTCCAAAAGACCCTCGGCCCTGATTCGTGTTGTCACGATACCAACATTTTGATCATACTGATAGAACAATAAAGGAATACCGCAGAGTGTTTTCAACCTAATCTTCACTCTATACGGACATCTCTAGTGTATTACTGCTAATAATAACTGCAACGCATTTCCCTGTACATGGAAAAGAGCAGAAAACCGTTTAACTCGCTCATAATGGTGGTATAAAAAAAAAACAGAACATGCAAAGAAATGCTATAAAGCAAAGATGCCTTCAAAAAGAATAAAATTCAAATCTACACAAAAAATGAAATAAAGAACAGTAAGCAGTACTAAACGAACAGTCTGTATCTGGTGTGGCTACACTTTGTGAAGTTTTAGAAGGACATTAGCTGAGAAGTTTAACCGAGCATCTTCAACAATCTGTTACACTTCTTCTGGAGAATTGCTGTTTTTTTTTTTTGCACTCGAAACCCAGCAGCCTTCATTAAAAAGTGGTCTGTTATGTAATATGATGCTTTCTTTCCTGACATTACTAACACTTAATCACTCCGTACAGGATTTCACAGAGGTTTTTTTAAGTGATTGTTGCAACCAAAAATGCGATGCAATTTGCACAGGGTTTTTTGGTTTTTTTGTGTGTGTGTGTGTGTATGTGTGCTTTTTTCCACAAAACCACTCGAACCGGTGAACGCGCACTCGCACGAGATTGTCTTGCACGGTCTTTTACAGTGACGTTTGTCGGCAAACGAGACCTTTAGCTAGCTGTACTCCTGTTCGACGCACGCGAATCGAAGAGGGTTTTAGCCGAACGTGCGTTGTGATGACGTCACATGACGCGTCTTGGCCTAAATCTGAGGAAATTTTGAAGAAAATAAATAAATAAATAAATAAATCGCAAGCCGTTTGCTTGATTTGGTGTTCGTTTTTGTACCGACTCGGTGATGAGAAAGTCATAAAATAAACATCTATAACAAAATTTGCACTAAGGAAAATAAGATTCTTGCACAGCAATTGTGTATATTTATTCATTTGGTTATTTATTCAAGTTATATACCTTAAAGTCATATCATGGATTATAAATGGATTATGGGCAACACCATTATTGGAACAATACCACGGTATGTGGAAATGTAAAAAAAAAAAAAGGTGCTATACCGCTTTAATTACGTGACACATGCTCTCATGAGCAATTCATGCGAATTCAATCAAACGAGGGTGAAAGCTGTCGTATGAAATCCCTTGAACGGTGTCCCGAGCAACTTTAACGCAACACTGACCTGAGGAAAGTTCCTCAGTTTGCAGTGTGCTGAACCTGAAGTCTAGTCCTCCATGCAGTCATGTGCTAAGAAGTAAAAGAAGAACCTCACCTATTTACAGAATAAGAGCCAGTCCTTCTAAACCTCATTCCTGCAGAGAGGATTTGAAATAAATAATCCAGAATTAGAAGGTAATCTAGCTGTCCGAGAAAACTGGGCACGAAAGAGACGTCCTCTTCATTTCAAGAGACACTCGATCTCGAAAGCGAGAAAACGACTGTTTCTATTGTAATACAACTAGACGGCGTGGACGGTGGAGACACGCGTAGAGACAAGGACACACGCGCGATCCAATCCAATTACGATAATTAATCTGAGCGTCTATCCAGAACACTGGACTATTTCTGAATGCATGTCTAAGTTTTCACGCCCCCCCCCTCCCCTCATGTGCGTAACGAATGATATTATATATTTAGTCAGTTTGGGTTATACTTTAGGCCTTCCGTATCACACCTACATACGCAGCACAGCCATGTTTGAACCCCTGAACGGTTCTCTCTTTGCTTTCTCACAGCCAGACACACGAGGGCAAACGGGATTTATTTTAGAACATATTTGCTAAAAGTTTAAATGAAATAGCGTCTGCGTGCACATACTGCGACTTTGTTCCCTCACACTGAAGGCTTTGTTTGCCTGAACACAGAGGCTGAGGCTTTGGTTTAGAGGTGTGGCTTTTATACACAACTCCACCCAGAAGCAGCCAGCACTATAAAGCCAAAAACAGCTAAATTTAGCCTTGGCAGTGACAAAGCACACACTGGAGTGAGTGAAAGAGGGGGGGGTCGTCTTCCAGAGCTACTGTTCTGAGGTTAGAAAGATCCAAGCAGCTACATCAGAAAAAACACACCGCATCGCTTATAAACTGTAAATACACCCAAACACTGGTTTCACACTGCAGTGTAAAGAGCACAGCTGTATCTTTGAATAGGTATGCACAGCCATGTCGGTTTCAATCATCCGCTTGAAGTTTACCGTGACACCCGATCCAAATATAGAGCCGAGATAACGACTTCCACACCCCGCATAACGACGGGGAGGAATCGGATTAACCACGTACACGCCGCTCGCGTCCGCTCTCTTCTGTTAGCAGTCCTTCAGAAAGGGCAGGTCTTGTGCTGTCACGATAACAGACGTTTCAAAACTTAAGAACATTAAGTTTCTTAAGATCTTAAGGGGTGGGGGACGGGGACGGCGACGTCTTTTGAAATACAATTACATTTAACCAGATATTAGGACGTAAAGACAGGACAATGGACCTCATCTGTGAAGCCGGATAGAAAGGAATTTATTTGCGAATTACTCGTAGGGGCATTCATACAAGAAACCTGGCTTTCAGGAAAATCCATTCTTGTTGGGAAAAGCATCCGTTTCCTCGGAGAGTTCCCGAGTTTGTGTAGTTTTACACGGACTACTGTGAATTTCGTCTGATGGGCTTCAAATCGTACCTCAGGTTTTTTTTTAATACACGGTCTACGCTGTAAAGTCTTAAATTCAACTGCACACAAATCTTAATATTAAACTGTGTGAAACCTTCATGACCGGGAGTCAAGGGAGTAAAAGCGATAACGGTAACTCCGCCTCCTTCGCGTCAGACCACGTTACACAATGCCGTTATTGATTGTTTTTCAATAACAGCATGCAACGTGTGTTTTATTTCTCCTGGCTGATCATGCGGACCAAAATTGGTTTTGTTTATGCCGTCCGTCCGTTCATTCATCGGTTCCTCCGGAATTTCGCAATCGCAGGAACGAACACAAAAATCAAGCGGATCCTGCAAATTTTTCACAGGAGCGTGCGATTTTTCAAGAATTACCGCAGATTTGGGCCAAGACGAGTCATGTGACGCCATCACAACGCGCATTCAGCCAAAGCCCTCTCCGATTTAAATGCGTCGAACAGCTAAAAGGTCTCATTTACCAACAAACGTCACTGAGAAAGTGACGTTTTCTGAAAAGACAAAAACAAAAACTCCACAAGTCGCATCGCGAAAATCACCGAATACCTCTGTGAAATCCTGTACGAACTGCTCCATTCACCCGTTTGTACGGGAGCATCTCAGATGGTCCTATTTAGTGCTCTTACTCTTATATGGATGTATTCATATAAAATCCTTTATAACTACACAATAAAAATGGATGATTATTGCTTTAAACGGTCGAATCAGAATAATACGCGCTTCCCATTTGCGATCCAAATGACTCCGTGCTCTCCCATTTACAGTGACCGTCAACGCTGTGATGAATTACGGCCTGCATTTGCCAACAGTTCCTGACAGCAAAGTACGTGCATTGCTGCTCCTTAAAAGACATGCAGTCTGGGCTGTTGAAATCTCCTGAGTGCCTCTGCCCATTGCTTCCTCATAGTCTCGCCCACTTCCTGTCTCCTGCGCTAGCCAAGATGGTAGACGTGCTCACTTTCAAGTCATTAGACAGGAACCGAGAGTGCAGTTGGGACTGGCGTACACCACGGCTATGATTAAATCTACGAGGTAAAGAGAAGAATCGAGGAAAAAAAAATTGTTTGTTTGTTTGTTTTTGTTCATCTAACCCAGGTAAACTGATTTAAGCAAATAAAGTCAATGAGAGAATATTTCTATCCATATACCGGGATGAAATCGGAGGACGTTTTAATTCGAAGCTCTGGCTCCCTCTAATGGACATTATTTAACAGCACTTCACTTTTAACAGCCTGAATCATGCCGCTATGGTGACTTTCCAATAATAAAAGTGGCTGGACGACACCGGACGGTGACTCGTGATCATTTTATTCAGTATTGTTCCACTTGGAAAGAAGCTGGGGTCAAGGTACTGACCAGATCAGCAGTTCTGTATGATGGATGGATCAAAAACAGAAACGGTTCTTTTGGCGTGTTTCTGAGCGCAGACATGCTTCGCAAAATGCGTGAAGGTTAGCGGAATACAGCGATTTGTTTTTAACTTCAACTTTACCCACAACGACGGACCAGATGAACACTTGAGAGGATTAAACTCGCCAGATAAAAGTCACCTCATTAGTAAGAGTCTGTGAGCGCCATCGTTTCACAGCTTCAGTGCACCACGCTGAAACGCAGACTCTTCCCTTCTGCTAATTATCCATGAGGCCTTATTTCACAAAAATAGCTTTTAGTCCATCACCCCTCATTCTCTCAGTGTCTCCCTCACTCATTCTCTCTCTCCCTCTCCCATTCTCTCACTCATTCTCTCTCTCTCTCAATCTCTCTCCCTCTCCCATTCTCTTCCCCTCATTCTCTCACATTGTCTCCCTCACTCATTCTCTCTCTCTCTCAATCTCTCTCCCTCTCCCATTCTCTCCCTCTCTCATTCTCTCCCTCATTCTCTCTCCCTCTCATTCTCTTCCCCTCATTCTCTCACATTGTCTCCCTCACTCATTCTCTCTCACTCTCTCAATCTCTCTCCCTCTCCCATTCTCTCCCTCTCTCATTCTCTCTCCCTCTCTCATTCTCTTCCCCTCATTCTCTCACATTGTCTCCCTCACTCATTCTCTCCCCCCCTCTCTCAATCTCTCTCCCTCTCACATTCTCTCTCTCCCCCCCTCTCTCAATCTCTCTCCCTCTCCCATTCTCTCCCTCTCTCATTCTCTCTCCATCTCCCATTCTCTCCGTCTCTCTCAATCTCCTCCCTCACTCCCTCTCTCTCACTCTCTTTCTCGCATTCTCATCATCTCCCCTCTCACACACTCCCCTCTCTCTCGCATTCTCATTATCTCCGCGCCCTCTCCGCTCCCATTCGCCCTCATTCTCTCTCTCTCTCTCTCTCCCCCCTCTCTCACTCTCTCCCTCTCTCATTCTCTCTCCATCTCCCATTCTCTCCGTCTCTCTCAATCTCCTCCCTCACTCCCTCTCTCTCTCACTCTCTTTCTCGCATTCTCATCATCTCCCTCTCACACACTCCCTCTCTCTCGCATTCTCATTATCTCGCGCGCCCTCTCGCTCTCTCACTCATTCGCCCTCATTCTCTCTCTCTCTCTCGTGATCCGGAGACACTACTGCTGCTGTAGCTTCTCTCTGATTCTGCCTGATTCATCCTCATTCTTCTTTTCTGCACTTCTGACTCACCTTCTTCTGCTATGGACGACATGGATACCATAAAGATTGCACTTCCCTTTAAAAAGTAGAAAAAAAACAACCCTGTTTCGACTTGCCTCAGCTTCACCTGGATCCTGCAGAGTCGAACCCAAGAACTGCTGCTGTAATCATAAACACCGCCCTGTGTTCATCGCAGTTCGCTTTATTCACATCCTGCACATCCTGAACGTCCTGTAAACACTTAACACCGCTTGACTTCACTCCTCGGCGCGGTCATATTTTATAATCCCTCCATCACTAGGAAAAGGACAGGTCACCTTTCTTTCATGCAAAATCTTCTCCAGTAACTCAGCCAAGATCAGTATTTTCGTCTCGTGCTCAGTTAGATGATAAAAATAAAAGCGAACAGGGTAGCGTCATGGCAACACCTTGAAACACTGAAACCAGACATGATCGTCTCTGAACCGTGGGTGTCAGATAGATACAGACAGGTGAAATCACACGATCAAACGCGTGTTTCTTCTCCGTTCGTCGGAAAACGCTGATTCACAGTGTTTCCCCTGCCACAGCCGATCGAACACGTCTGAGAGTTTCGCACTTCTAAATAAGACCGTTATTGGTTGAGGCGCGAACCCAAGGTGCCGGGATGCATCTAAAGCTCCCTTTTTTTCTTCATACATTGCTAACAAACTGAATCCAAATACCAAACCACAGAGTGAGCTATACGACATGCAGAAAAAACGGTTTGCTTTTTTTGATGCGATGACGGATCTGTGCGATCCTGATGACCGTTGTTGGATAAGTACCCTTAATATCAGGTAGTGATCCATACTAAATGTATTTTTTTTTAAAGGCAGAAAGGTGAGCGAGTACACAACCGGAATGAGATAAGGATTCCTCAGTTAGTCCATCCGTCATCTATCCATCTGTCCGTATCCGCAACAGCCGCACTGCAGGATTACACTCGCATTAAGCAGATGCATTCCACAGCTGGCTCAGACTTTTGAAACACACACACAAGCACAAAAGGCCAAAAGGAGCACAGTTTAAAGTGAAAAAAAAAAAAAATCGAAACATACATCACGTGTGACCTGTATGATTTACCCTGTAAAATGTTTGCACTGACGTCCCTTTCCCGCCAGAACACGCCCCCCTCGGCCGAACTGAGGGCAAAACATCCAGCAAGATGGCTGGTTTTATTAGAGGAAGCTGCGAAAACGCGATTATAACTAACGATTATCAGCTTAAATTAAAGACAGCTGGACTCGACAGTGACTCTTACAGCTTGCCCAAGAACCCCGTAGTCCATGAACATTGGCATGTGGCCAGAAATCGGTTCTCCCGACATTTATCTGTACCGGATTTCGACGCCGGGTAAACACACTAAACAAACCTGAAGGTTAGTAGCAAACCTACTACAAAAGCCTTAATGCTTGGTCCTACTTCAGTTGGTACACCAATATACATGTATGTGGACACGCATGTACATATATTTTAATTGTATATAATTTTATCCGGTAAAGTGTAAACTAGCCAGTCCTGGTTTGTTTGTAGCGAACACTGCTTTTTTGTGAAGGTAAAACACAGGCAGAGAATGAATGAGCCCCCGTTATTCATCAGTGGAAACAGGCAGCGTTTAAAAAGAAACCTGTAGCAAATGATTCATCACTGTATAACATGAATACCGCGTGCCAAAAGAGCTTACACTTACACTGCTCGACTTGGAGTGAAAAAAAAAAAAAGGACTGGACAGTTTTTTGGCACTCTGTAAAAAGATGGCGCTGAATACTTGTTGAATGTGTTACCACAGTCGATCTCACAACAGCCTTTTCCCAAAAGTGCGGAATTCACGCTGTACACTAATGCTGCCGCTCAGTGGGTCGTGACCGTGGCGAGTTCCGGCTACCGTGACGTCACGTGCGTACCTTCTATTCACGTGGTTTTACCACTTTACATGCTTCACAGACTGATTACACATTTGTGCTGCGATTCCTGAAAATCTGCTACGTTTATTGTTAAAGTACTACAGAAATAAAACTGAATTCAAACCAAACCAAAAACACTCACAGGTCTATCTCCTTCCAGTGGATGGAGACTGCTGAGGGCCGGCGGGATTTCGGAGACCTACTTCTCTGAAAGCACTCGCGCACTCAGGTTCAGACATTACACAACCGCTCACCTTCATCAAGCTCAAAGCACGAGTGATTTGTGACAGTGCAGCGATGCTAGCAGGTCCTTACAGTGAACACATCGGAGAGGAGCTCGGTTTAGTAAAGAAAAGTTCTGGAAAGACTTTACCTGCGTTTTTAGAGCTACAGCCTTCGTTAGAAGATCCTGTGCGTGCGTGTTGGGGAAGAGTCATATGAATTGCATGTGAAAGTGGCTCGGGTCCGATTTGATAAGACAGGAGGGGTGATTTGCGGCTGTAAAACTAAATCAAGAACGTGCATTAAGCTTAACCTTCCTCTTCATAACCTCCACAACCGATTTTCAAGGAGACATAACCGGCTGTCACTCCTCTAGAAGAGAAAACAAACTGACTCGAAAACACCACGATGCCATATGAAGTCATCCATCCATCCATCCATCTTCTACCGCTTACTCCTTTTAAGGGTCACGGGGTACCTGGAGTCTATCCCAGGGAGCATCGGACACAAGGCGGGGTACACCCTGGACAGGGGGCCAGTCCATCGCAGGGCACAATCACATACACACTCACACACCCATTCATACACTATGGACAATTTAGACACGCCAATCAGCCTACCATGCATGTCTCTGGACTGGCAGAGGAAACTGGAGTCTTCTAGCTAATATATATAAGATTTATTTGTATTTATTTAGATTTTGATTTTACAATAATACAAACTACTTCCTCCGGGTGTTGAGTCAGTTATACCTCCCAGGTTACATAAAAGAAACGGTTAGCCTTCTTACTGTTATGTGGTTTCCAGGAACAGATAAACCAGTTTTATTCGTTTAAACTCCACATTCCTAATCAACACCACTCCACAACCCCATGGACGAGGAAGGTTTCTTCTGTTCTGATCCTCCTACAGGTCACACACACACAGCGAACTGCATGACAGCTACACGATACCACATGGCCTTTGCATGACACCGCATGACCTTTGTATGACACTGCATGACCTTTGCATGACGTCTATGATTTCTATTGATCTACTCGCTGAATCCTGGGTAAAACTCTCCCTCTCGTCTCTTTCCGAATTCTCCATCGCTCATCTTCGAATCTCTGCCTCTTTCCCCAGCTGAGGCTGCTGTGCTCTATAAAAAGCTGCGACGGGGACTCGCGTTCCAGACGAAATGCGCCGAGGGCTCGGAGAAGACACACGTGGAGCGCTCACAGCGTGGAAGATGGTAGGGGCAGAGGAGGGAGAAATGAAAAAGCGTAAAAGTGAGATACATTTGGTAAGACCAAAAATAAAATAAATAAATAAATAAACAATCAGGAAATGATCAGGGAAGACAGCGAGATATGGGGAGGGGAGCTTGAACCAGTCTAGCCCTTCTCCTCTGACCTCTCTCATCAACACGCCATTTCAAACCACAGACCTGGATGGTATTTGTTTTCCAGAAAATTGACAGTTTCTGAAATATTCGAACCAGAACATCTGGCACGGATGACCGTGTCACGGTCAGAGCTACCGAGATCGCGTTCTTTCCCCCCACGTCTGCTGTTAACTGAAGCTCTTGAGTGGTCAGGGAGTGTATAGCCAAATAGAAATATTATTATTCAAACAGTTTTGAATATCCTGTATTAAACATGTCAGAAACATGTTAAACATGTTCCGATCCCCCGCCCCCACCACAAGGCTTCCTTCGATCAGGCCCTAAATCTTCTAACGGACTTACAACAGTTTGCTCTGATAAGAAGAAAGCCAAGTGAAAAACAGAAAGTGTTCACGCCCATTAGAGGATGTTGTGTGTCACCACATCCTCAGTGAGACACAGATGCAGGTGTCCTGATGGTGAGAGTACGTTGTGGCGGTGTTTTTCCACTGTGTTCTAAAAAGACATGGTGCTTGACTTGAGGTAGGAAACAGAAGGATATGAATACAGTAGTTTCAACTATTTCTGTTTTTTCACACCTCACCACTCTGTGTATGAATAGCAGGCCTCGCCTAAACATCCTTCACACGTCTGAAACAAAAAGAAAAAGAAAAAAAAGAAAATTAAAAATACCAGACGGGAGCCGAGCACTTCGGCGCCTCGGTTCTCTCCTTGGGTTTCATTTATATACGTAGACCAGATGGATTAAGATCGTTTCACTGAATGCAGACATTCTGAAACAAGTTGCATGATGGGAACTGCTTTGCTTAAAAACGTTCTGAAGAAATACTGTGCAACCCTACATACTTTTCAACAGGCAGGCATCGGGATCCTTGCTCATTCTCATACCCGATACCAAGATACTATGTGGCAAGCACTAAACTCTCACACACACTCAAAAAATACAATCCCAGACCCCATTTTGATAACCACGAAAGTAGGTTATTCATTTGGGTACGAGTGTCGTATCGAGATCGACAATACATACGCTCGACTTGAGTGCTATGTCCCAACACACATACTCTGCTACTGTATTCAGCCACGTCTCAACCAATGACTGTATATAGGAACGGACAACATGGCGCCATTCAGTGAAAATGGGAGTCGACATCTTGCGAATGTTTAATCATCTTGCGAAGATGGCTTTGATACAGGAGCTTCAGGTCGGTGTTGGAAAGTGTGTGCACATCGATGAGATTTGACTTGTCTTGTCCAAATCTGTCAATCACCTCATCAACTATACTCTTTCATCTATGACCAGATAATGCAGCAGAGCCCCAACCCACATGACCGTACCACCGTACTCGGCCGAATCCCAACCCACATGACCATACACACACACACACACACACACACACACACTATACTATATACACCAACTGACATACCCTGTTACTATACTTAGCCATATCTCAACCCTCACTCAGCTAGGTTCCAATCCACATACTCTACTACTATACTCAGCTACATACATCCCAAACGAGATACCCTGCTACTATACTCAGCCTTGGTCTACATCTCAAACCACATATCCTACTACTGTCCTAAGGCTCCAATTGTTACAAACCATCTACCATACTACTGTTCAACGGCTATGTCTTGAACCAAAAAAATAATAGTTATACTAAAATAATATGCTATTAGTATGTAACCCTATACTTTGGAAGAGCTGTATGAACATCCACGTGTTTCATTTAGATTAACATTTTACCAAGCTAAATGAGAAGCAAACGTATTAACACCCTCACACTCAAAAAGCTGTAGCTAGTTAATTAAATAGCTGATTATAAAATGTGCTAATTAAGGAAAGATCGCCTTTAGCTGATAGCATGCTGAGTTTTTAATACCCATGCATGCTACAAGACCAACCTCAAGAATTCACAGCACTGGGAACTAGAAGGCAGGACTTGCCTACTCATTAACATTTAATTTGTTCAAAACAGGAAGCGAGTCCCGACAGTCAGCTTAAGCCGTCCGCTTTATTCAGCAGATTGCACTGCAGGAATGTCCGAGTTCTCGTCATGTTTTTTTAAACAGAACTCGTTCAGCCAGATCATCGCTCTGCATTAACGCACTTGCTATTGTCAGACACCACTGATATGCTCAGATCAGGTGTCCCCGCAGCTAACGGGCCAGACTGAGTGTTTAGAGCTGGGGTTTCTCAGTAATGCAGGTCTATGAGCAGTAACTAAAACCCACCTCTAAACCTTAATCACTGGTTGATCGATGAGGGGGAGCGGAGCTGATGCTCGGCCACTGTGGCCCATGCCTACAATATGACACATTTTCATATCACGATTTTATGATACTGATAAGGATAATGAGTCTTTATTTATCACATATACTTATGCACAGTGAAATTATTTTCTTCACATACCCCAGCCTGTCGGGAAGCTTGGGTCAGGGCGCAGGGTCAGCCATGATACAGTGCCCCTGGAGCAGACAGGGTTAAGGGACTTAAGGGCCCAACGGAGGCAGCTTGGCAGTGCTGGGGCTTGAACCCCGACCTTCCGATCAGAACCCAGAGCCTTAACCGTCAAGCCTCCAATATAATAAATCTTGTGATATTAGTATTGCACTATTCTTATTCTTTTTTAAAAAAACCGTCACCAAGCCTTTATGTTTATCATGTTTTTTTTTTTTTTTTTTTTTTTTAAACAACAAAAATTTTATAAAAAAAAAAAAAAAAAAATCATATAAAAAATTTTTTTTTTTTTTTTTTTTTTTAAATTTTAAAAAAAAACTTTTTTTTTTTTAACACTTTTTCTTAATACCAATGAACTAATGCTAGCTTTTAAAATAAAATAAATAAAAACAGGGTGACTCCAGGATGACTCCTCCCCTATCAGCAGGGCATGAACGCTTTGAAGGATCGATGTACACGCTACAGCCGTCACGCTCACCCGAACTCAACCGAACGCTCATTCTTTTGAGTGACATGTTACACGGCGCTCTCTACCACCACCAGCATCGGTGATGTTCAGCGCTCCAGTCCAGTTCCAACAGACTTATAAAATCGATGCCAAAGTGCAAAGGTTTATTCAGTTTTCTTGAAGAGCTGGAGTTTTCTGACTGACAAATGAAAAGCTACAGGGAATCCCAGATGCCCAACTGCTGTTACATGACTTCACTGAGTCAAGATGATGGATACATTTGGCATTTACTTCAGGTTTGCAAAAGCTGGCCGAGAGACTAACGCTCTACATCTGTGAACCACGACCTGCCTAAAATGAATGGAATTCTGTCATTTCGGTCTTGATGTTCTTGAGATGTTCTTATAGCAGCAACGTAGCAACGTCCTCCATCCTGGAGACTGTCCCGTGTTGGGAAAGTTACAGCTTTCTCTCCAACTGTTGCAAAGTGCTGACACTGGAGACTCCTTCCATAAATGTTCAACAATTCTGAATTACAGCCGATACTACCATCAGAGCCGTACCACGAGCTGTTGCTATAGAAAATCAAATCAACGCCTTCTGACCAATCAGAAACAGGAATTCAACAGCACTCTGCTAGAGCACACTTTATAACATAACTTGCTGTCTGCACATGTCTACTGCTTACCCTCATCCCTGACAGAGAGAAGATTGCAGATATTTGGTCACGACGCCAAGACGTGACCTTTACTCAAGTTTCTGATGACAAACACCGGTTCAAACACGGAGCATGCTGACCTAACAGCGAAAACATTCACGTGGCTGCTACACTTTCCATAAATAGAAAGAAAGTACCCCTGGGCTCGAACGTTGCGAGTTCGGCACAGTCAGAGGGAATATGCTGATTAATATCACAATATAAACGATTAACGTGAACTATATTGTTTTAATGGAAGCCCCAAAATGTCATCATTCTCCTTGGGTTGTATTCGGGAGAAGGCATCACGTGGGTGTGCTCACGACACGACGGCTCTCCCAAAGAGCAACACAAAGACACGACATAAAGGTGTGTACACATACGGGCTCCTGAGTGATGATGGGTTTCAAGATAAAACTGGCTTTTTTGAATATTTTCTTCTGCTTGCAACCTCATTGCCCAGGTCATGCATGGCTGAGATTCTACACCACACACACACACACACATACACACACACACACACACACACACACACAAACACACCTCATATTATATCCACTAGATTTATTACGAATCATTAAAAAAGGTGGAAAGACAGAGAGCAAGATAGGTAGACATACAGACAGATAGATGGATAGATGCACAGGCAGAGAGATAGCTAGCTAGCTAGATAGATAGACAGACAGGCAGTGAGACAGGTAGGTACACAGATACATGGACAGAAAACACATATAGACAGATAAGCAGATACATGGATAAATAGACAGACAGCTAGGCAAGCAGACAGACAGACACAGAAACAAGCAGACAAATAAACAGACAGGTAGGTTCACATATATACACACAGACAGGCAGACACATGGACAGATGCACAGACAGAGACAGGTAAGTACACAGATATACAGAGAGATAGGCATATAGACAGGAAGACAGATACATAGATAAATACACAGACAGAGCTAGATAGTTAACTAACTAGACAGAGAGAGAAACAGACAGACAGACACACAGACACATGATGGATGCATAGACAGACAGGTACGCAGATAAATGGACAGACATAGACAGACAAACAGATACATGGATAGATAGACAGACAGACAGGTAGATGGATAGCTAGACACAAACAGATAGAGAGAGATACAGACAGACAACTAGACAGAGACATGTAAGTATACTTGTATAGCGACAGAGACACATACATGGGTAAATACACAGACAGACACACAGACAAACAGATAGGTAGACAGATATAGACAGACAGATACATGCAGAGACAGATAGACAGACAGACAGGTAAGTGCACAGATATAGAGACAGTTAGACATATAAATAGACAGACAGATACATGGACAGATGCACAGAAAGACAGGAAGATATAAAGAATGAACTAAAACAGAAAAGCGTTTGCTCCACCATCCGGAGATCGCGGCTTCAAATCCTGAAGATATCACGGCCATTCGTGGGCCGGAGTCCATGAGAGTAAAACTGTCTTTGCGCTCTGGGTGTGAGAGATGGCATGCTCTCTCTCTCTCTGTCCCCCATCAATCAGAACGACACAATCGTGGGTGTCTGTGAGCTTGTGCATGAGGAAGGGGACGGACAGCGCTTTCTTCCGAGTGTGTTACGCTGCCCTGTGATGCAGCATGAGCAGCAGTTTGAAAAATAAAATATTGGCTTATTAGTTCAGTGGATGGATGGAAGGAAGGAAGGAAAGAAAGAAGGAAATGAATTAAAACTTGCACCAATTCTAATAGTGAAATACACATTTTTGGCTTAATTATGATAACTTTAGTGATCAGAACAGGAACATACCCAGAACATCAACACTTTTTTTCCCCCACTCCTTTAAAATGTACCATTTTAACACTGAGGACTCGTGAATGGATCCAGACAACAGTCCTTTCTTTCCTTACACACATTCCTTGTTAGTCACCGTAGTTACTGGATAACTTGCTTTAAAGTGACTAACAACAGAATTTGAAAATAACGAATGGTAGACACCACATTGCTTCACAAGTCTCTGAAATCAGTTGCTCAATCGTTCATCACTTTCCAACGCAACGTGTTACGTCCAGGTCTGGAAATCACTTATGGTGTGTTCACGTCAATATCCCGAACTGGGGCAGTTTAAGAGCATGCGATACAAAGAACCAAAACCAGTGCAGTAACACACAAAAAAAAGAAAAAATTCAATCAAACTTTCTTTCGATTATGTATTCGGTTGTCGATCTTTTCACAGTCACGTGACTGCTGTTTAGAGTGAACCATTACGTCCTGCTCTCGACCGTGTCTGCATCCGTATCTATCCCTGCACTCATCTTCTAACCCATCAGATCGTCATATTCATTTCTGGGAAGAGCAAGAGGCTCAGGAGTGCGCTTTCAACTCTTATGACTAAGAGCACTGCTGCATCTGAACAGCGTCCTTACGGCTGTCCTGACACGCAGAGGCTCTAGAGTGAAACTGAACGCACTCCGAATGCCAGGAATAGAAGGGAGTGTAGAAAAACATTACACTACAACAACGACGACTATTAAAAAGATCACCTTGAAACTAACAAAAAGAAATGAATACATGGGATATATTTTAAACTAACTGATGTACCCATGATATCATGTTTATGCATTATTGTGACTTTTTAAATAAATAAATAAATAAACAACAACATGCACAGAAAACACATCAGGAACGTCAGAGACGGTCCGACTGCGCACAGAACTCAATGTGTTTTCATGCACATACTTGCATAACTTCAGGCGTCTGCTGATATTCTGTCACGTCGGTATTTCCGTACGTTAGGCAGCATTAAAATAATCCCATGCGAAACAGTTTACATAAGAGATCGAGCGATAGTGGATTTTACAGATACGATAGCCAAGTTGGACGGTTCCTGCCGATAACCGATGAATCAACTGATATTGCCTTGTAGCCATCCTCAGGTGTCTTCCTACACACACACACACACACACACACACGTGAGCGTGCTGGACAGGCCTACAGATGAACCCATGGGTGACCCATTTGCATCACAAGTCGCTCTTGTCTACACACACTCCTACTGAGTGTAAACGTGGCGATTCGGATACGAAAAGCGAGCTCAAGCTCATCACCTGACATTTAACTTAACATGCAAAGTTACAAATCTCGAGTCGGTTCATGGAGGACTTGCCGTAATGTCCGCACGCTTGTTTAGAAGGTCTGGTGTCGATGCAAATTAAATACACGGCTGCTCACGTCTGATCGGGTTCAAAAAAAGAAGAAAACATGTAAACGCGCGCAAATATTCAGCGGGATTTTACACGCTCTCGTGTGGGCTTATCTCTCGTCGGGGTGCAGCAGACACGCAAAACCGCAAACGGCAGATTTGGAGTCGAAAACCTCACGGTAATAATGTTGTCCTTTAGCAATCCTGCGTAACGTTACGAGGCATTTTAAACCACTACTTTCTCAGACGCGGGATTTACAGTAAGACTGCATTAATGACGTATTTTTGTGTAAAATACGTGGTGTATGAAGACCTGAATGAGGCATTGTGGCCCAATTGTATTAAACCCTAACAGACTGACAGATACAAACACTAAATGGGGAGATTATGGTAAGACAATACCAAATGTTTACCTTTAACAGACTTTATTCTAATACATCTTTTTCTTTTTTTTTTTTGTAATCAGCTCCACTGCTTAAACCTGTTCACTTCTTTAAAAAAAATAAATAAAATAATAAATAGCTTGAACACTGTGCACATCTTAACCCGTCCTTCCATTCCAGTGTCTCTATAAACTTATACGCCCTGGCAGGTTTGAGGTCATGGGTTAAAATCCATAACGTTTCGCTATATTATTATTCTTCTCCAGGATGAACTTTTATCGTGTCGAGTCAGTCTTCAGTGAGTCGATCGGCAGAAAGCTGGTGGTATCTTTTGCGCGTGTAAACAATACGGCTCCGGATAGTTTGGCTGCGACGATAGCACGTGGTAGAGCTAAACGCACAAGTCAGATGAGTTCATGAGAAAAACTGCAGCTGGAAGACTCACAGATGTTCTGCGAAAGTAGACCAACACCACATCTATATACAGTACAGACTTGTTTGTAGAGCTAGTCTGGGTACGCTGCTACGCTATCTACTGCTAACTATCGAAACACAGACCGAATAACGCACGAATCAGCCTGAAAATTGGTTGTTTGGTTTACGTTAGGATTCGTAGTAACTTTGTTGTCAGACCCGTAAAAGCAAGCTAACTGTACTAGAGACGTACATTCATCAGAAACATTAATCATCTCCAAATCTTCCAAGAGGAGGTACATACACATACATATACACACACACATATATATATATATATATATATATATACACATATATATATATATATATATATGCTTACATCACTCATACGACTAACGTTGATTGGTGTTAACCAAAGAGGAACATACAGGCATCCTTGTTTTTCCCAGAGGTCAGAGTTAATCGGTCCCTCCAGGATTTCGGAGAAAGGCCGTGCAGGACTATGTCGTGCGATTGCACTTTTGCCGATTCATGTAGTTTTCCGCCAAAAAAAGGTCAATCGAATAAAATAAACCTCTGCAAATTGCATCGTACATTTTGAATCATCAGCAAAATCAAGCATTTTTGGCCACAACAATCGCAAAAATAAAACTCCTGTACGGACTGGTTAAGTCAAACTCAGCATTAGATTGCACACCTGCATGGTTGCGCACAAACCCACCCTCCAACCACACCCATGCTCCAACCCCACCTGCGATCACACCCACCCCACCAAACACAGCCCCCAACCACACCCACCCCCCAACACAGCCCCCCAACCACACCCACCCCCCAACACAGCCTCCAACCACACCCAACCCCCCCAACACAGCCTCCAACCACACCCAGCCTCCAACCAACCCAGCCTCCAACCACACCCAGCCTCCAACCTAACCAACCACACATGCCCTCCAACCACACACAGCCCCCCAACCACACACAGCCCCCAACCACACACAAGCCCCCAACCACACACAACCCCCAACAAAGCCTCCAACCCCATACACCCACCCAACAACCCACTCTCTAACCACACCCACCCCACCCACACACACAGCCTCCAACCACACCCAGCCTCCAACCTAACCAACCACACATGCCCTCCAACCACACACAGCCCCCAACCACACACAGCCCCCAACAAAGCCTCCAACCCCATACACCCACCCAACCAACCCACTCTCTAACCACCCACCCCACCCACACACACAGCCTCCAACCACACACAGCCTCCAACCACACACAGCCTCCAACCACACCCACCCCACAACCACACCCACCCCACCCACAGCCGCCAACACCACCCACCCTCCAACCCCAAATCCGACTGTTTTTTGTTTTTTTGCTCCGTCTGATAACCGGGTTAAACCCCACACCGCAAGTGTCTCAAATGCAAAATCACACCTAAAGGGCATGCAAACTTTTTCAGCGACTGAACTCAAGCAGACAGCCGTGTAAACATCTGACTGCAAACTAGTCCATCTGGGAAGAAGGTGGGAGGACAAATACAACAAGACAGAGGTGTTGATTATAAAGAGCTATGGGAAGATTTTCCAGGGGTGGGACAGAGCGCTCTCATCAGCCTTGGGTTCTCCAAGCACCGAGGCAGAATTTGCAAGCCAAAGTAGCACACGGTGTTGTATTTGTTTATTGGGACACGATGTAGAATTCGAGCAGATAACCAGACGGTCAAATTTCCAAACAGTCATGAGTATGGTGATGGGTCCTGATGGGAAATCGGTCTCTTCTGACCGGACCAGGACCCCAACCCTGACATTTATTTCTGTCTGTCTGTCTACCCACAAAGCTCAAGCCAATCTCAGATTGTCTTCCTGACTGCATGCCATGATGATTTACTCTTCTTCTCATCTAAATGAAACAGTACTCACCCCATTAACCAGTCCATACTGATGGAAAGGGGGTCGATGGGCACACTTTCGTCACCCTTCCTGGTTTTATTTTGGCTTTCTGTCACAGCAGGTGAAGCAGCTCGACAGGAAAGCTCTCTCGGAAGCTCCAGCGGATGCTTCTCGACAGCTCCCCGGCTTGAATCCAAGCCGAATCGGTGTCTGTTAGTGAGAAGGTGCGTTTGAGAAGTACCGGTGAAGCAGCTCCAGGACTAGAATGATGGAGCGCATTGACTTTGGCGTAGTGGCGAAGGGTAGCGGTGGGATTACTTTCTTCCTCTCCGAAGCCAGTCTGTGTGTGGAAGGTTCTCGAAGCTCCGAGCGACTCTTCGGTCACAAAGCCATTGTAAATGTCCTCGGAGAAGCTCCTGTCGCGCGTGCGTTCGCAGCGCACGAGATCTCGCTGAGGTCGCCGTCGCTGTTATCCAAGATCTGCCATATACAGGAAGTCCGGAAGTAAACACAGCTCCGGCGCCGAGACGCGAGCACTTCCGGGTTTGTAGTCGGAGCGCGCGCGCGGGGTTGATGGGATATGTATTTTTCAAACGAAATCGCAAAAAAAACAAACAATAATGTGTTTGGATTTTTTTTTTGTACAAATACAAATACAGAGTTTTATTGGAAAGGGTTAAAATTATGTTTTTTTCCCCGTGCTTGTTGAACGAAGCGTGAACAATTGTTGCACGTGCACCTGTGGGACAGACCTTAAGCCGGTGGTTTTCAAAGTAGGCGACCGCCAGGGGGCCCCCGCGGGGCTTCGAGAATTTGGTGTGAAAAAAAAATTCTCACTCTCAGACAACCCACACACACACACACACACACACACACACACACACACACACACACACACACACACACACACACACACAATCAATTCCTAATGTAATGTAAAGATGTAAGATGTAAGATGTAATTATTAATTAAAAAAGGGAGGTGGGCTTTTCAGAAGTCTGTATTTTTAATGTGTTTTAAAGAAAAAGGGGGCCTCAGTTAAATGTTAATGCCATTTGCCCTGGAAAAGACTGTTACAATAACTTAAGAGAGTGGTTTTCAAAGTGGGTGGCCGCCAGGGGGCGCCCGGGGCATCAACAATTTAAATGGTAAATGGCGCACTTATATAGCGCTTTTATCCACAGCGCTTTACACTGTGTCTCATTCACCCATTCACACACACGCACACACACACACACACACATACACAAACCAATGGTAGCAGAGCTGCCATGCAAAGTGCTAACTTGCCATCGGGAGCAACTTGGGGTTCAGTGTCTTGCCCAAGGACACTTCAACTCCACAAGGACATGTGGAGTCATCCGGGTTAGGAATCAAACCACCGACCCTACAATTAATGGACAACCTCTACCACCTGCACCACAGCTGCCAATTTGGTCAGAGCCACCAAGCCCATCCCTCCCACAAGTGTTTCTCTTTCTCACTTCCAGACACACACACACACAATCAATTTCTAATGTAATAATCGAGCGTGTGTAAATTTTTGAACTGGGTAATTTCTATAAATTCAGTTATTTTTGTGTCTTGTGGCCTATATATAAACATCTGTTATGTGAAATAGCTTACCCAGGGCAGGACTACATAAATTGGGATTTTTCTGATCCCTCTTATTTTGTTCACAGTATTATTGTTAGAGGATGTGTTCATCGTATATTCTGACATGGAGAACACATTATCGCACAGTCTGTTAAAGAGTTTGGCCTAAATGTTATTGGGATCTCAGACGTTATTACACAGTCTAAAACCAGCTTTACAAGGTTGTACAAGGTGCGAGTGGTGCATCCTTCTGCAATTACCTTACAAAGAAGGTCGTGTAATATGATCGTGAAATGAACCACAAACTTTCATCCAGCACAGCCTGCATTACTAAACTGTAATGGTAGGCCTTTCCACACCACGATCCTACACCAGATGGCGCTGTTTGTACACAGTAAGAAGGCCAATAAGAAGCTACTTCATGGAGATCTCATTGTTCATGATTTATTATCGATTTATTATCAAATGAAGAAGTCAGAATGGACCATTTGAGTACAAAGGATAATAATAATATAAAATAATATATATTTTTTTATAAATAAATAATAAAAAAACAGCAGGGTAACGGGTTGATCAGTTGTCAGACTGCGATGATCGCGATGGCCAGTCCGGGCCTGCCGTTTACAGTTACGCTTAATGTTCTGGAACATCAGTGAACCAAGTTAGTTTATCACTTTCATTATAACGCTTATAAACAGTCATTCCCTCACTTTCTCAAACAATTCAACCTGCTCAGTGTCGGTAAACTTAAAGGTACAGCTTTACCCTATGTTAACTGATATCTCCAAAATGCTGACACTGGAGACTCATTTAAAAAATGTTAAATAAGCATCTCCTCTTATAACAAACTTCACCATATAAATGTTTTGAACACATTTTTAATCGATTTATCGCATCTTTATTCTTGGATAATGTGACATGATTGCCATGCAATTCCTTGAATACAAATTACGTAATAGAACAAAAACCATTTCAATTACTGTTTGTTCAGGTATGTTGTCTGACAAACTCAGGCCTTCCAAGAACTGGTTGCAATTATATTGAGCTCACATCTCACTTACACACACGTGAACTCCTTTCAACTACTTATCTGACTTACAATGGCAGGTGTTTGCACCAGAACTAATGTAGAAGTTTCTCAGCAGCAGGATTCGTGAACACTTATGTCATTTTTCATCTAATCCCAAAGAAGTCCGTTTGAGTTCCAGGTTGTTCCACTATAAAATGTGGAAAGGTTTAAGGGGGGGGGGGTGAATAGTTATGCATCGCATTGTATGCCTGACATTTAGGCCTGCAAACTAGTCAAACTGGCTCATAATAGTGTGTATGGAATGTATTTGCTGCAGTGTAGATTTTGAAGAGAGAGAGAAACAAAATCTCTTGCAAGATAAGAGAGCAAAAGAAGCAGAACCTGGAGCGAGCTTGTCTCGCTCTGCTTCACTGGTGTTCTCATCAATCCTCCATGACTGCACTCAGTGTTTTCTACAAAGACTAAACACTGATAGCAAAACACTGAAGGAAGCTGGAAGTTTGATGACATGATGTTTTTTCTCTGCATGTGCGATGACACTGCAGCGTCGGTGTCAGACTGGCGCTCGACACTTACTGAAACACTTCAGTCTCCGAGCTGCTGGACTGAAATAACACCTACAGGACAGACGAAGGGCACTCCGACTCGATCGATCGCAAAACATCCGAGCCTGCAGCCAGAGCTCGCAGTACCAGCTCAGCTCATTCAGAGCGATGACCTCACCTCCACACTTCCGACGTCCCCGACCAACACACACAAACACTTTGCTACAGCACTGCAGTATGTGGATATACACGCTCGCACTCTGTAACCTCTACACACACATACAGGAACATCACTTAGCATCACCGTCCAACAAGGATGTATATGTAAGGATAAAAAAAAAAAAAGGTCTTTAAAGTCACAGTATGGCTAGAAACTAGCGTTTACCAAGAAATGTTTGCATCCTTTGTTGCATTGCACCTACATTTTGTCTTCTGGGAAACATGTAAATATCTTGTGTAGCTTCTGAACGGCAGTACTAAATGAAAAAAAAAGCTCTTTAACCAAAATCATAACAATTTGCAAGCAAAAGTTTACATCCCCCTGGCTCTTAATGTATCGTGATGCCTTCTTGAGCGTCTACGAATGTGTGCACCTTTTGTAACAGTCGTGTACGAGTCCCTCAGTCGTCCTCAGTGTGAAAAGATGGAGCTCAACATCATAGAGTTGCTGTTGGAAAGGGGTCAAATGTGCAGGACCTGGAGGATTTTTCTGAAGAACAGTGGGGCAGTTTAACCGCTCAGGACAAACAAGGGACTCGTGAAGAACTCTCACAAAACATAAACACAATCGATGATCATCCAGGAAATGTCACACAGTAGTAAGTCATTTTAATACAGGTTTAATAAAAAAAATAAATAAAATACAGGATGATTTTCGGACAATATTAGTGATAGTGTCATGAATACAGAATACACACCTCAGGCATTCTGTGCAAAGGTGTCATGTAATGGGATTTCAGATGGGTGCAAGTGCAGTTAAGAGCTTTTAGTCAGAGAGGCAGGTAGACCAATCCAAATCGTAAAACACAAACGTGGTCAAAAACATAAACAGGCAAATGGTCAGGCGAAAGACAAACAGGACGATCTAGGCTAAGACAAAACGATAAACGAGGATAAGAACAGGATCAAAACCATGAAACAAAAAACAAGGATCAAAAGCTTTGGTACAGTACAGACACTCATAATACTTTGCTTCGAAGAAAGACACACAAGGGGTTTAAATACTAAACAAAATCAAGGGGATAACACCAAACAGCGGAGATGTTGAAAACAAGACAATAACATAGCATGGGCAGGACAGAAATCCAAACAAAACACAGGGGTAGAAAGTAAAGTCAGTGACCAATCATGACCTGGCTTTCATTTGCATATGATAATGAGTTTTTATTAGTCATATATAGAGTAGAACACAGTAAAATTGTTTTCTACACATACCCCAACATGTCAGGAAGTTGGGGTCAGAGTGCAGGGTCGGACATGATACAGCGCCCCTGGAGCAGAGAGGGTTAAGGGCCTTGCTCAAGGGCCCAACAGCAGCAGCTTGGCAGTGCTGGGCTTGAACCCCCGACCTTCCGATCAGTAACCCAGACCCTTAACCGCTAAGCCACCACTACCCATATGGGGTAAATTTTGTTTTTTTAATAAAACTTTTGGTCTGAATTTTTTAAAAGGTATTTCAGAATCAGAGTTTGGGAGATAGATGAATTTTGATATCTACAGCATGACACCGAAACTAGCAGTTAATGCTAAACGTTCACAAATTGTTAGCTATATTAGCCTTGTATCCACATGTGCAAAACTAAAGAAGCAATCTTAATCCACCAAACATATTTTGGATTCAGTTCCATTTGACTGTAAATTTAACTCTTGGACAAAAATGTTTTAAGAAATGAAAACTTTCAGAAAAATTAAAGACAAACAACAACAACAACAACAACATCATGTATACAGTATAACTATAACTAGCATAAGTCCTTCTAAGCTAACTGCATTTCCGATCAAATGTTATAATTTTAAATAAGAAAATGTTCATGAATTTTCTTTGTATCTATGTGCATTGTTATGTTCGGTTTGCATAAATAGATGTACAGTAGGATTATCATAAATCCTGCAGAAGCTCAATTTCACTGACGCCATGTCTGATGCTTCTGTCTGCCTGACAGAAGCTAAACTGTAATCACATTATTTATTCATAAATGGGGCTGTTATGCAAGTGCCCATTAAAGGATGTAAAGGGTTGAGAAAGCATTACATTGCATCCTCATCCATAATAAATGGGACGGGGGCTATGCGCGTCCGCTTGGGCTGCAAAAATAGTCATGACGCCTGAAGCTTGGGTGACTTTGAGGACAGAAAAGGGCATACAGGCAGAGGAAAAGTCACAGGAAGACGGAACACGGCATGTTGAACGGGACAAAAATAAAACGCCATTATGTAAAACGTTTGATGTTTGCTATCATTAAGTACGCGTGTGCATTACAGTAAGATTTAGCATTGGAATGAAGATAAAAGCTGTTTTTTTTTTTCAACTTCAAGCCGAACGAATGCGATATAAGATTCGCTGCATGCCCACGCAGGAGTGGAATTTCATTTCTGAACTCATTGTGGAGCCTAAAAGTGCTGAGTGCAACGCTCTTCCCTGACAAGAACGATAAGTGATGCAAGAGCACAGATCTAAAATGGGTTAGCGAGGCGAATTATAATTCCTCCGTACGGCTCGATATGTCCAGTTTATTAACAAATGGAGCGTGCTGGTGGTGGTGGTGATGTAGGGGGTGGGTTCGTTGTGTGACCCGAAATGTCAGCACACCCTCCATGCTGATAACTTTGCTCAATCTTCTCTGTCACATTTGCATCCTTGCTTCGTTTGCCTTCTGTGTATGATTGATAGCTGAAAGTAGAAAACTACTAATCTGGAGCTGGGGGTTATATAAGTTCTACGGAGGAGCTCAAAGGAAAAACAGAGAGAGAGAGAGAGAGAGAGAGAGAGAGAGAAGTGCTGTTTATTTTTAAGGCCGCATTACTCACTCGCTCTGGATCATGGAAACGAGAGCAACTCGGCTGGTGACGTAATGAGACTTTAACAGTTTCCATATAGAAGGTCTGCGTCCAGGCGCCAGACCGCCACATTACACACTCACGTCTGGTTACAATCAACTGCTCCCATTCTCCATTGCTCACCCACTCTCACGCACAGGCTTTTACACACACACACACACACACACACACACACACACACACACACACACACACACACACACACACAGTCTTTTCTCATTTTTGTACACTTACTCTCATTACACACAGACAGAATTACAAAATTTACACTGCACATAACCTGCCATGAAAGCAAGCTTTTAGTTCATATCTACAGTACTGCAATGGCAAATCTACAGTACTCTACATAACAGTTTAGAGCTTAGACCAATTTGTAAGCATGACGCCATTATGACATTTTGACATTATGACATAACTCGTACATTGGTCAGCCGATGCCAACAGCGAACGACCAAATTTGAGTTATGACATTCATACTCATACTAATTACTCCTTGCTAATTACAACGAAACAAAGAATCTGGCATGTAACATACAATTAATGCTCATAGATTTGGAGCAGTCAGTCGGTGTCGGTTGTAAATTTTGCTTGTTGAAATTAGTAAGTGAGTGTATGTTGCGATGCGTTCACGCCTAAAAAAAAAAGAATCCATCATAAACACATCGCCTCATTAGTAGAGAGGTTTGCATTCAATTCTGCTTACACAGGTCGATCGACACACCCACACATGCACATGCAGTGTACAGAACAGGGCTTTGAAAACCTTTTAAAGCATTGGACTGTAAAATAAATTCCATTGATGTCCTCTGAAGACATTTCGTAATGAATCTAAACTATTTAAAAAGCTTAGTCGTAAATATAACAGCTGCCATCTTTGATATTGCTGCGGTTTCTATCGGTTCCATAAACAACAACAAAGAGTGATCACAGACCCTTAGCTGTGCACCGTGGACTCGACTGGTATAGAATAATAATTGCAGATCTAATGTAGTTCTTTCCCGAACGTGGAACGGAAAGTCCTTGATCGTCCACTCTAAATCTTTGTCTGTACAACAACACACTGGATTTTAACACTTACTGCAACAAATATCGCTTATGCACAATTAGATTTTGATGTTGATCGCAACAATAGCAGATGGTTAATAGCAATTAACTCTCATGCGCTAATCTATTGCTGGCTGGAGCTGAGTCAGCCTGCTAGAAGCTGTTTGGGTGTTGTTATAGCGTTTGTTAATTGTGTAGTCAGCATCAGTATACAGGCAAGTGAGCAAGGCCAGAAATAAGTCTCGCACTGGATGAGTGGCTTGTATTGACATGCACGCCTTGACCTTTGAATGAGAATAAGAATTCTGAAATACTAATGAGTTATACACAGGTAGACTAAAAGGACTAATTTCCTCAGAGTTTGTTCCTTTTAGAGTACACCTTCAGTATTCAAGGTTATTTAGGTCTAAAGGGCACAATATAATTAAAAGATTCAAGGAATCTGGTCAAATCCCGGTGCGTAAAGGGCGAGGTCGAAAACCACTTCTGAATGCGAGTGATCTCCGATCCCTAAGACATCACTGTCTTAAAAACCATTACTGTCTGTAATGGATATGCTGACACGGGCTCCTGAATACTTTGGTAAACCGTTGTCTCCGGCAGCAATATCATCAAAACAAATCATTTCAGTTTTTAATTCACCAAAAGTAAAACAGAACAACAAACAAACAAACAAACAAACAAAAAAAACGGGAACAGAAATGCTCAAATATTGCTAATAGCCAATCAATAGCCTCTTTCAGATAACGTAATCACTTCAAGTTCAAAGTTCACCTAAATTTGTTGCCACGAAGCGAAGCCTACTGTCACGTAGCATGCGTTTTAGAGTGTGTCATGGCAAAAAGGAAGCAGTTATGATTACCGGCATTTTTTGAGAACACAAACAAAATACTAAAAAGGCAAGAGTCCGAGAGAGCGAGCAGGAGCAGGTCACTGATGAAGCAGTTTGGTGACCGTTCCCGCAACTAGCAGTGATAACGCTAGCCTGATTGTGGAAGGTTTTTTAGAAACGCTTATGAGGCTAAATGTTGTCAACATGCGCATGGCTTTGAAAGTGAGATTGACTGCCTGGAATTAAATACAGTTAACAGCCCACGTACAGTCATTCAAGCTTTTAGGGAGTACAGGGACTCAAATAGTCAAAAAGTTCCAGAAAGACTGAGACAGTTGATGGCTAGTGTGAATACCATTCCGATCTCAAATGGAGCGCGAGCAGGGTTTCTCATTTGTAGCTCACAGCGTGCATCCCTTCTCATCCCCACCATCTCGTCTCTGATATATTTGAACATCGTGGGTCCACAGCTTACAAAGTTCAATACCGAGCCATTTGTGCGCTCATGAATACGTAAGGTAGAAGACTACGGGGAAGAGTAAGAGGACACTGACATGGTCATTTATTTATTGAGGAAAATTATCCAATATTTTCATATCCAAGAATGGCAAAAGTATGTGAACCTTTGCTTTCAGTATCTGGTGTGACCGCACTGTGAATATTTGTGAAGATCAGACTTTGATAGATCCCTGATCTTTAAATAAACCATGGCACTCCCTCACACCTGATTGTCATCCCATTGATTGAAAACACCTGACTCTAATTTCACCTTCAAATGACCTGCTAATCCTAGAGGTTCACATACTTTTGCCTCTCACAGATAAAAAAACAAAAAAACAAAAAAAAATATTTGTCAAATATTTCTGTCTCATTCGTTTAAATGGGTTCTCTTTGTCTAGGTTTAGGACTTGTGTGAAAATCTGATGATGGTTTAGGTCATATTTATGCAGATATACAGAAATTTATAAAGGGTTCACAAACTTTCAAGCACCATTGTAGAGATGAAAAAAAGAAAAAGACCAAGTGAGTTTTTTTATTCTTCTGATCTTCAACTGTCCAGCTCGGGTGTGTCTGTGTCCATGAAGAAGGCTCAGATTCTTATTCTTGGCTGACAGGAATGGAACCCAATTTGGTCTTCTGCTGTTGTAGCCCATCCACTTCAAGGTTCGATGCTTTGTGCATGCTGCACAAGTTGTAAGGAGTGATTGTATAAGTTACCATATCTTTCCTGGCAGCTTGAATCAATCTGTCCATTTTCCTCTGACCTCTCTTATCAACAAGATGTTTTCACCCACAGAATTGTTGCTCAATCGATGCTTTTGGTTTGTTGTTTGTTATATATATATGAGCAGGAAGTGAAAGCACGGTGGCTTAGAGGTTAGCACGTTTGCTTCGCACATCCGGGGTTGGGGGTTTGAATCTTGCCTCCACTCTGTGTGTGAGGAGCTTGCATGTTCTCCCCGTGCTTCGTGGCTTTCCTAAAGGCGCTTCTGTTTCCTCCACCAGTCCAAAGATGCAGTATGATCTGTAGGCTGATTGGCATTTCGAAATTGTCTGTATTGTGTGAATGGGTGTCCAGAATGTCCCCTGCCATGTGTGCCATGTTCCCTGGGATAGGATTCAGGCTACCTGCGACTCTGTGTAGGATAAGCGGTATGGAAAATGGATGGATGGATGCATGGATGGATGGATAGATATATAAGCATGAAAAACATTAGTCAGAAATTTCTTTGGAAATGATATAAGCAGAATAACCCACTTCAATACCACCACTCCACCCCAACCCAGGGCTAGGGCTTAGAGTTTACCACAAACCAAACTACACATCTAGCTAGCTACATTGGTGCTTGCAGATGAATTAAACCATGTACCTGTACAGTGGCAAGCAAAAGTATGTGAACTCTTTGGAATTTCATGGTTTTCTGAATAAATTTGTCATAAAATGTGATCTGATCTTCATCTAAGTGAAGGGTATTGACAAATATAATGTGCCTAAAAGAATACCACAAAAAAAATTCTGATCTTTCATGTCTTTATTGAACACACTCATTCAACATTCAAAATGGCAGTGGAAAAAGTAAGTGAAGTCTTAGAATTAATAACTGGTTGACCCCCCGTTGGCAGCAATAACCTCAACCAGGCGCTTCCTGTATCTGTGGATCAGACCTGCACATCGTTCAGGAGGAATTTTAGCCTATTCTTCCTGGCAGAACTGCTTTAGCTCGGTCATATTCTTTGGACGTCTCATGTGTATGGCTCTCTTCAAGTCATTCCATAGCATCTTTATTGGGTTGAGGTCTGGGCTCTGACTCGGCCACTCCAAAAGGCGGAGTTTGTTTTTCTGAACCCATTCTGTTGTGGACTTGCTCCGGTGTTTTGGGTCATTGTCCTGTTGCATCACCCAACTGCTACACAGTTTCAGCAGACGTACAGACATTCTCACATTATCCTGAAGAATTGTCTGATATACTTGGGAATTCATCTTACCCTCGATGATTGCAAGCTGGCCAGGCCCTGATGCAGCAAAGCAGGCCTGTAGACTGGTGAATTTCTAAAGTCTTTGAAATCACTTTGTAACCCTTGCCAGTTTTACGTAAATCAACTATTCTTGATCGTAGATCCTCTGAAAGCTCTTTTCATGGCTCACATAAGTGTCTGTTTCTTGTGCAGTACAAACTCCAAACATTTGAGGGGTTTTTATCAGTCAAAGTAGCTGTAGTCCACACCTCCAAACTCATTTTCTTAACGAGACTCCAGGTGTGCTAAAACCTGTCTCCAATGAGCTTTTTTGAGCTAATTAACTCAATGGTTCACATACTTTTCCCACAAGCACTATGAGGTTTTTTTTGGTTATTTTCAATAAAGACATGAAAGATAAGATTTTTTTTGTGTTAATCTTTTAGGCACATTATATTTGTCAATACCCCTGACTTAGATGAAGATCAGATCACATTTTATGACAAATTCAGGAAACCATGACATTCCAAAAAGTTCACATACTTTTTCTTGCCACTGTACATTGAATCCCAAACACTTTCTTAGTATAATATGTTCTGAACATGAATAATATTGCTAATGTTTAGAAAAATACTTTAATGATATGAAGGGTTGGAAACTATAAGCAGCATGTCACCTGTAATGTGAACACCTAAACAACTCATAGAGGGGAAAAAAAAAAAACACAATGCACTTACACCTCTACTCTGTGCACTTTGCTTCCTCTGGTATTCAATTAATGGATCTTGTATAGCAGCACGACTTGTATTGTTCTCTGCTTGATATATCGCTTTGCTTATTTGTAAGTCGCTTTGGATAAAAGCATCTGCTAAGTGAATAAATGTAATGTAAATGTAATGTTGCAAATATACTTCAATTCCACTATACATGTGTGGACGCATCTGTTACACAAGCAGTATTGTTCACATAGATTTTCCTCCTCTAACATTCCTGATTCAACTAATAAGCTAATTAACATCCCTTCCTTGGACTTGGAGTGGGTGTGTTAGAGCAGAGGAAACACAAAAATGGGCAGGACTCGGGGTACCCAAGGACCAGGGTTGAAAACCTGCACCCTAGTGGACATTGTGACCTGTTCACTAAAGGTACAGATTTGGCTGAAACATCCCTGGCCATCACTGTAACGTCTTACTTGAGTATGTGACATCACATTAATATTACACCATGTTAAAACACCGTGAACAAGCAACAATTGAGCAGCCAGCGCGTCTGGGAGCCATGTTGTGTACGCATATGCGTAATTAAAAGCAGGTATTGTATATTCCCGGCTTGAAGCAAAAATAAAACCTATGTTACAGTATTGAAATAACTGAAATGATGACTTTCTGATTGGGAAAACCTACAATAGGAAAAACTCACATCATCCTCCAAGTGTTTATTCTGAGTGTAAATTTCAGAAGTTTTCTCAAAGCCCTGATTTTTCTTACCAACCACAGTTTTCATTATGGCTGTGCTATGTGTCCTATGTGTCTTCTAACTAATTAGATATGCTTCCTATTTCAGGTTTATTAAAAGTTAGGTAGAAATATGCAAAGACTGAACACAAGTAGAGATATATAGTAAGTTAATGTTAGCTAAGTTCACCATTGGAGCTGAAAACAAAGTGATCAACATAACCTAATTTGTTATATATTATATATTGTTCATGTTCATTCGCAATTCTTTGCTCCGGACATTGGACTTTGGTTAAACATGAAGATATGTAAAATCAATAGATGTGCATTTTTATTTTCATGCCCCCCCCCCTTTTTCTTCCAAAATCAAACAGAGACAAAGGTGAAGGGTTCAAATATTATATTATTGCTCATTACCAGAATGAAACAGATACAATAAGTTAAAACAACAATGCATGAAACATTAAATACTCCACTGAAATTGATGTATTTTATATATATATATATATATATATATATATATATATATATATATATATATATATATACATATGCAAATACTTCTGGATACACATAAAGCTTTGTACTGCTAGGATGCAGCTTGTCTGTCTGTAGGTAGCGAGTCATTTCTGAGCATGCCCAGTGCACAGTAGTACAGCTGAGAGTCCATCACCGCTCAACACATGCGGCCTACTTTCACAAACTAATATTAAATCACAGTGGCAGTTGGTAACACCACTGAAATTATTAACTGTCATTTTCCAAAGTAGCACAAATGTTATACAGCAAATATTTTACCTCAACCTTGATCTCGGTCATAATAGATCCAGCGGTATGTAAATAGCCCATTCATTTGCATTTTTAATAACCATGCTGTAACATAAGTATGGTTTACAGTATATCATCCATCATTTTCAACCTAACAATAGGGTGAGCTCAGGCCTTCAAGGCTAATGTCCTTTGAAGAACATAATGCATGGGCTAATGTATGCATGCAAGTATGCATGCAACATGTCTTTTCTGAGATTCACCTCCAAACATTGAGTTCTCTGTACAGAGTTTTGCAAATAAATCACTGTAATAAATTATCTGTCCTCTTTCTCAGACTCTTAAACGAGAGAGGCTTTAAGATGGCCAATGTAAGTTCAGGCTCTCTGTCATAACACCTTAATGACCTCCATACTGCCTGAAAAGCTAGACTGCTTCCCAAGCTTTCCTAAGTCCTCACTGCTTCTTGTTGTGCTTATGCTCTCCTCAAACTCCATCTGGCAGCTTCTCCGTTTGAACTGTGTCTCCACTTGCATCACACTGGCAATGGGAGCACTTCCAAACCTCACAGAGCTCCCAGAACCAGACCCTGAAGAGTCCAGATCTGAATTGTAGAACCATGGGTGGTCTTCAGTGGGTGTGCCAGGCGTCATTGCTTGAGTCACACCTCTGTGCTTGGTCCAAACGGTAGATGTAGTCAGGGGCAAGCTGAGGAATGAAGAAGATTTAACATTGGCATTATGAACAGGATCTTGAACAACTGGAACTTGCCGATTCAGGTTGAGGTTGAGAGACAGAGTTGTGGTCGATAACCTCTCAAAGGTGCCACTGTCTTTCTGTGTAGATTCTCTTATTGATGATCGCCACAACTCTGGCTTGGGGCTCCTTGGGGTTTCTTGGGATGGAGAATACGAACACATATTGCCGGTGCTTTTTGGACTGTCAAGTTTGAAAAGCTTCGGCATCGTTTCTGAGTCTGATTGCAAGGCATTTGGGGGGGTTTGGAGATGCTGCTTTGATGAGTAGACAGATTTGATGTCGAGCTGGAAGGAACATTTGAGCTGGTTGTTGTGGAGAATTTGGTCTGTGGAGAGATGAAGGCTGCTTAGGTCATTTCGTAGTGAGGTAGGTGATGGTGGCTTGACATTTAATATCATAGTTTCCTGCATTCTTTGGTGAGAGTGGCTTTTCTCTTTGCTCTGTTCTGCAGTCTCTATGTTGACCTCTGTGACCTCAGGATGGTGAGTTGTTGACCTCAGAGGGTTGCAGGTTAAGGTCATCTTGAGCTTTAAGTCTCGCTCAAACTCCAGGAGTTGCCCAAGAAAATTGAAGTTAGGAGATATCGAGGGCCGTCGATCTTTCACAAACCTAGGGGAAGTAAAGAAAACATGATTTGTTGCTTTTATTTCCTTCAAGTTAGTGGTTCCTAATCATGACTCCTCAAGATCCCTTTCACCATGTTTGCTTAGTGTGTTTATCTGCTTGAAAATGCCTGGTCCATAATTTCCAATGTCAATATTTCAGTTATAAATATATTAGGGTTATGCCTCCAAAATTTTGGCAAATCTTGTCTGGCTTTGGTCTGTCATTGGTCTGTCATTTGGCGCAACTGGTATAACCAGACAGTACATTATCTTATTTACCTGTAGGCATCGTCCGATGACAACCCCATTGTTTTCATGATGTAAGCAATGGCAATGGTTGCAGATCGAGAAATTCCAGCCAGACAGTGGACGATGACTCTACAGTTTGACACTTTGGCTTTGTCTGGACAAGAAAGGAAATAGAAGTACAAGGAAAAGCAGTCAGAACCAGAAATGCTACTACAGCACTAGGTTTATGATTTCAGCCCAGCTCAAGTGCTGACATCAGACAGACCTCCCATAAAGTCCTACCATAATCCTAACCTTTGGTCATTACTTTAAGCAGAAATGTTGAGCTATTCTGGGTTGACTCAGTCAAGCTTGAACCTCTGTGTGGCATCAGCATGCCATGTGGTAATATTCTGGGGGAGAATATTCTTACCAATGAATTCATTGGTTTTCTCCAGCCAGGGCAGCAGCTTTTCACAGTAGCTGTCGTTGACGGGAATGCGCAGGAAGTGGTTCTCACTGATGAAGTCTGGCTTTGGACATGTGTTGCTGGCATTCAGGACGTAACCGATCCCATTCTGCACCATCAGTTCCTGTTTAAACAACCAGATCTAGACATCAGTTCTACATAACGGCATATTTCCTGAGGGGGAAAAAATGCTAGACTGAATGGAAAATCTGATCTGGGAAGATTATCTTGGATCCTACAAATGCTCCTTATCTCTTTCACTGTATGATATGATACACAATGATGGAATGCCAAGACAAAATACTTTGCTAGAGATGTCAGCTAAAAACGCTTGTTTTGACGATATTTCCTTTCACTGCAAGTCAAATTCATGCTCAGAATAACAGAATATTCACAATGCATAAATGATTTACCGATGAGCAACAATGCTCTCAAGCTTAAACACCAATATATCAAATATGTCTTTGATATTTAAGATTTAGTTCAGAGATCTGCAACTAAAACAACTTTAAATGGAAGTCGAGGTATCACAACAATAGGCAACTGCACAACTTGCTCGATAAGGCATTCATAGGTTTATTTGTGTGCGTGTGTGTGTGTGTGTGTGTGTGTGTGTGTGTGTGTGAATGGAGTCTAAATCAGGGTTTATTGCAGTATTTACCATTAGTGTATATATTTCTGGGGCAATTGGAGAAGACGTTTTCAGGATACACAGTATCTAATTTCTAGCCAGTTGACTATATTGACTTTGATTTTTGTTTGTGCTAGCGTACTTGATGCAATGTAGTAGTGTATTATATTTAGAAACTGCAAAAGAAGAAAAGAACAGGAAATAGAAAGAAATACAGTAAGAAGAAAACACTTGGCAGGCATTCATGGGCACAGTGAAGCGCCTCATTGGAGTTGTATGAGGGGGTACAATGTAAAAATGTGTTCATTTTTCCTTTTGTTTCGATGTGACTGCCTTCTAATAATAGGGATGCTGTGATGCTAGGCAATACATGAGGAGCTAAAATCTGGTACTGCTTGCTAATCGAGCAGTGTCCACATCTTACCTTATTAAGGACATCTTTCTGTGAGCCCAAGTAGAGGTGAGGCAGTATTCGAGTCGGTCCCAGGTTTGCTACAGGTAGGCACGGCTGAGACAAACTGAGGGGAAGATGAAGTGGCGGCTTACTCTCACAGACATCCGGGAAGCATGAAGAGAAGGCTGCGAAGCCTCCTAAAAAGAGACATAAAGAGAGAAAACGTGGTTAGAACTACGTTATCCATTAACATGATTATAAAATCCAGTATGCAACTTGGGTACATGTATTGGTAGGCCAAAGCAGACGCTGTATTATTGTTGTACAGTAACAATGAAGGGGCTTTCCTAACATCCGAACACACAAAATCAAATGAAAGCTCAACATCGGCTCCATGCTCACAGCCGAGCTTCCGCATCCTGCCAGTCCAAGGGGAGGCTAAGTAGACTAACAGACGCAGAGTTAGAGAACATGAACCTCCATGGAGAATGAAAGACTACATTCTTTTTAGTCATCTTGGCCCGTGGACCATTTGCCAATTGTCAAATGTCAACATCTGAGCTTTAGCAATAATTCAAAATAACTTCATAGTCAGCAATAGATTGAACTTTGAGAAATGACACCAGCATTTCTTTCACAGTGTAGAGGAGGAATGAGAAATCTGCTGGGACTGGTGAAATTGGAAGTCTGGCCCTTTAAGAGACCAAATATGGTGTCAGTGTCTGGTTCTCCGTTCTCTTGCTCTCTTGCTTCCTGCATGATCTCATCTCCTCTCAGTCCAGCATCACACTGTGGGAATGAAGTGGACCACGAGAACAAACCACCCAACCACGGGCCAAGGGCATGCCCCCTAACACACACACACATACACACATAGAAACTATTTTATTCACTCGAACGCACATGCATCCAAACTAGTCTGATCTTTATCTCAAAACGATCAAGTTAACAACGTTAAATACACCAAATACAAGTGGCCTTGTGTGGACTGCACTCGGACACCAATGATCCGCCTAGAGCCAGTCAATTTCACAACCTACATTGGTGTATTTTTGGATCGGGCAGCACAAATAAAGCCTGTTCGGCCTTCACGCTTTCTTAAGCGATGCATTACATCATATCTAAACAAGGCACCAAATTAGCACTGAGCTAATGTGCACGTTCAAATTTCCAATGTCCTTATTTAGTGTGTAAGGAAACAAGGAAGATAAGTGGATGAAAAGAAGAAGATGTTAGCATAACCGTTGAATTATCACTGGTGTTTCGGAATCTTGAAAAATCTGGAACGCGTTAGCTGAATTTCCAAGTAAGGCTGGCGAGCGGCAGCAGTGACATCATCGCTTCAGGTTAAGAGCTTCAGCCTGTCTCTCGATCATTCATCTCACACTTGCAGACATATGTACAAGCACAAACACACACTCACGCCAAACAAGCCCACACAGATACACTCTTATGAGTACAGCTGGATGGGAAGGTGTTTAAACAGTGACTGGATAATGAAACAAAGGCAGAAAAGAATGAGATAGATTGAAACAGTAGGACAAGCAGGCAATTAAGCATGAAAGAAAAGATGAGCTCATGTGTATGAGGTAAGGTTTAGTAATCAGATACATGTGACTGGGGGAGAAAACGAGAACAAGCTGAAGCCTGATATCGTGCTTCAGAGTTTAATTCACAGCTTTTTTTTTTTTAGCAATTCAACATACACATTAGCCATTACTCACTTTTTTTAAAAACTAATCAAGGGGCTACTGTAGTTATTTTTTTGTTCCCTATGCTGCCGGCGATGTTTCACATGACATCACTCAGCAAGGCCATCCTGAAATATAGATAATGAGCAAGTTAGAGCACAGAGACCCGTTTCAATATGCGTAATCAGCCTCATGGATGTGACTCACGAATTCCATCGTGACAGGTCCTGTCACAGAGCGCCTGAGTGTTACGCAAACTTCAGTCACCACACACAAAGCTGCTCACTCTTCAGCTACGGGTTCGCAAGCTGCTGCGAAAAACCTCAAGGTGGTGTAAAGGTGAAAAGCGTGTTTGAAAAAGTACTGTCCTTTGATAATGGAAGCACGTTTTCCATGAATCCAGACGAAAAAAAAAAAAAAAAACAAATGTATGAACTATTGTGCTAGAAGGTCACGAGCTTAAAGAAATAAAAACATAAATATATTGCAATGGAATTGAGTTATACTGGCATTTGATTGGTTTAATTCAAAAACAAAAATTGATCTTACTTGTTTTTTTTCCAGAGGCCCAAAAATTTGATTTTTGCCTGTTTTGGAGGTGCCTTGAATTTATCAGCATTAAATTTATTTGTGATAAGACAGCCCCCCCCAAAACCTACTAGATTTAAATATTATAATTTTACTGCTGTAGTTGTATACTGTGTTTTACTATCAAAAAAGCTTTTGTTAGCTGTCTGTTTTATCTCTGTACCAATGTTATTTTGGAGAAGTGTGAATTGTTTGTCCAGCAGGGGGCTCAAACCCCTAACATTTTCCATCACCCTGCTCCCCAGCAGCTAAATACAGGGTCATGATACTCTATACACAGAAACCCATCAGTGTCCTGACTAATCTTATAAAAGACTTGTGGCTATAAAATGATTCATTTGTTTAGAGTCATTGGAAATGTCCGGTATGTATGGAACGCCAGTGTACCAGCTTCATCTTCATCTACTCCCTTGTTTGTAATTGTCATCTATTAGTGATATTTTAATTCAATTAATGACATTTCTGCATAAAAATGCATTGGATGTGTTGAAAGTTCAGACTACTTTGTGTATTATTATTATTATTATTATTATTATTAGACATTTCTTTCACAATTTTACCACTATTATGACTGAACTAACAAGTTGACAAGCTAAAAATAAACACATTACTTTTATTTGCTACAGCTTATTTTAAAACTACTTTTCATTTCTGTTGTTGTTTTTGTTGTTGTTTTTCTACTTAACTACAAGTGAAAGTGTTGTTTGGCTACCTAATTTGGATAACAACTAGCCACAGACCACAGTGGTTGGTGAGCTAGAAAGTGTGTGAATGCATCTGTGGAGGTGTTTGAGTTATGTAGATCATTTAAAATGTCAAGTGCAGGTAGGTGGGGTGAGGCATGGTGGCTTAGTGGTTAGCATATTTTCCTCACACCTCCAGGGTTTGGGGTTTGAATCCTGTCTCCGCCCTTCGTGCACAGAGCTTGCATGCTCTCCCCATGCTTCAGGTTCCTCTAAGCACTCTGGTTTCTTCCCTGAGACCAAATACATGTATTGTAGGCATTTCCAAATTGTCCGTAATGTACGAAGTGTGCACTTGTGCCCTGCCCTGAGTTCCCGAGGCTCCCCCATGACTCTGTGTAGCATAAATGGTATAGAAAATAGATGGATTTAGAATTAGGACTTGACCCATTACTCCGCCTGTATGTCTGGCCCTTTAAAAGCTCAGCTCAAGGCCTGTCTGTTTCTGACTATTAAAAGCAACTGCCAAGCAGTATGACATCATTGCTCAAGACATGGGTGGCCTGTCTCTGAGTTGCTGTGCACAACACACACACACACACACACACATGCACGCTCACTAACTAATTGCACCCAACCAATTTTGGATAATACCTGGTTTTACCATTGCAGGACTAGCCGGCTAGCTTTACACTATGATTTCTCAGGACTCGAGGCTCACCGACTGAGAGAGATACCGACAGAGTGCAGAAATAAAGTTGAACTTAATTAGATTAGACCCAGCTGTAAACTTTAGATGCCAGCGCATAACAGAACAGCGGAACAGAAGGAGAAAAACTTCCCCAGCTTGCCATAAATGCAGATTAGACAATATTCCACAAGATAATGCATCATCATTTGCGAGTAATCAAGAGCCGCTGCTTCTTCTCTGACATGCTTCCAGAGATACATTTCGTCCCATTTGTGGTGTGTGAGCACCCACTTAGAAAACTCTGAACACATGATCGGAGCTATTTATCTTGGCTGGAAGTGTGTCACATTTGATCAGCCAGTGGCAGTCGTGGAGTTGCTGCAGGTGTGTGCCCTCCTTTATCACCTCTAATTTTATGCACTGGTTTACATGTTTTACAGCCAGACTTTGACCAAGTTTTTCCTCAACATTTCTGTCACATTTAGTTTGCATCTTGTTATTGATTACATTAGATTCAGTATACTTTGATATTAAACTACAAATTGATGTTATCATCTATTGAATTTAGAGTAATTATTGAATTGGGGGCATCAAGAATGCTACTGTTGCTGCTAATTCCATTATCTCTGACATTTTATATGCGGATACTTTGACATTTTCTTATTCAAGACAATGACAATATAGTCTTTTGGTATTTAAAAAGGCACATTGCAAATGAAATTATTATTATATTTATTATCATTATTGTTGTTGTTGTTGTTTTTTTTTTTTTCTGCTCATGCTGCTAGTACAAGAAATAGTATAATAATAATAATAATAATTATAATAATAAGTATATGTATGTGTTTATGTAGATGTATATAAAATACTATTAAATACCATATATATAATATAAAAAAACAAATTTTACCTAAAATCATTGTATGTGGAAAAAAGTGATATATAATTTAATGTATAATTAAATATATTTAATAGATATAGTTTTTAATTAATTCTTTTTTATTTACAATGCTTTTCAGGTCGAATGGGCACATCTTTAATTATATATTACCTTTTGATGTTTTCATATATCTACAGGCTTAATGTGGAGTTTATTTCTGATAAAAAAGAAATAAAATAACAATAATAAATAAAAAGACTTATTCATATGCTATTCTAACCTCAAGCACACTCGTGATCGGGGGTATTAAAGGGGTAAGAGGTTGTCCATAGATACGGAAATGGAAATCTACAGTATCTCATGCACTTGCCCTTCTCGTCCTGACTTTGGTGTGTGTGTGTGTGTGTGTGTGTGTGTGGTGTTGCCGGTAGCGGGGAGGGGAGTGGGTTGGGGGGGTGTTGTGTTAAATACAGAGCAGTAGTATTTACGTCTTTGCTAAGCAGCTAGTGTTCACGCTTACAACAACCCTGAGCTAAATATGTTCATGGTTGTGGGGGTGACATGCCAAGTCAGGCAAGTAAAGACACATTTGCGACAGATAGAATGACACCAGGATAGTCGTGCCATGTCAGGAATCACCAGCCTTCCACTATGTCACGGTTTCTAATTAACCACTGCTTTCGTTCATTAATTCATGTCCTTATCGATGTCGTGTATAGATGGAGGAAAGAGAAGAAAAAATAAAAACACTAACGGTGCAAACACACCATGGCTGAACCTGAGTTCTGTCCGACCCTTCACACTAGCATTTGAGATGGCGCTAGTACACACTAAACACCATTTCTGTGACCAATTACTTTAATTAGCTGTGCATTTGTGCCATGGCTGCTGGCATTTAATCCAAATAATGGTCTTATTATGGTCAAAGAAGTAGAGCGTAGGTTATTATGTGACATTTCGCGTCCAGACGGCTAATGTGAGCAGATTCTGTATGTGGAGATAAGTGTATATACACACTGGATTAAAGCTGTGCTAGCTTAGCGTCAGTATTAGCAGTGTAATCCCTCTTGTACACTTGTTAGAGTGAAGAGAGACTAAGAGGCTTTTGCACTCTCATTTAAGTGGGAGTGAATGTGATACATAGACACAAACCGTTGGGTTGTTTTTTTTTAGAGAGAGGGTTAGATGTTCGTTGTTTAGTATTATACTGTGTGTGTGTGTGTGTGTATGATCTGAGACACTAATAAGATTACACATCTATAATGATCTTTGCAGGTTCCAAAAGTACACATCAACGATTAATTGAGTGGCAACAAAACAAACTAGCTGCTATTTCACTCACTCACTCGCTCAATAACTCCACTAACTCTTCCACTCACTTGTCACTTGCATACCAACTCCCTTTCTTCTTTAGTCACCCACCACTCAGTTTAACTTCCTCACTAACTTCCTCCCTTCCTCACTTCCTCACTCACTCACTCACTTTAACTTCCTCACTCACTTACTCAGTTTAACTTCCTCACTCACTCACTAACTTCTTCACTAACTTCCTCACTCACTCACTCACTTTAACTTCCTCACTAACTTCCTCACTCACTCACTTTAACTTCCTCACTTCCTCACTCACTCACTTACTCAGTTTAACTTCCTCACTTCCTCACTCACTCACTTACTCAGTTTAACTTCCTCACTCATTCACTTCCTCACTCCTCACTCACTCACTCACTTTAACTTCCTCACTAACTTCCTCACGTCCTCACTCACTCATTTACTTTAACTTCCTCACTAACTTCCTTATTCACTCACTCACTTTAATTTCTTCACTAACTTCCTCACTCACTCACTCACTTTAACTTCCTCACTAACTTCCTTATTCACTCACTCACTCACTCACTTTAATTTCTTCACTAACTTCCTCACTCACTTTAACTTCCTCACTAACTTCCTTATTCACTCACTCTCACTCACTCACTCACTTTAACTTCCTCAGTAACTTCCTCATTTCCTCACTCACTTACTCACTCACTTTGACTTCCTCACTAACTTCCTCACTTCCTTACTTCCTCACTCACTCACTTTAACTTCCTCACTAACTTCCTAACTTCCTCACTCACTCACTCATTCACACTAACTTCCTCACAAACATCCTTATTCACTCATTCACTCATTCACTCACTCACACTAACTTCCTCACAAACATCCTTATTCACTCATTCACTCACTCACTCATTCACTCACTAACTTACTCACAAACATCCTTATTCACTCATTCACTCACACACTCACTCATTCACTCACTCACTCACTCACACTAACTTACTCACAAACATCCTTATTCACTCATTCACTCACTCATTCACTCACTCCTTCACTCATTCACTCACTCACTCACTCACTCATTCACTCACTCATTCACTCACTCACTCACACTAACTTACTCACAAACATCCTTATTCACTCATTCACTCACTCACTCATTCACTCACTCACACTAACCTCCTCACAAACATCCTTATTCACTCACTTACTTTAACTTCCTCAGTAACTTCCTCACTCACTCACTCACTTAACTTCCTCATCAACTTCCTTACTCACTCACTCATACACTCACTCATTAACTCCCATTTCCATATTCACTCACTTGCTCACACCTGCACTTCCTCACTCACTTCTTTATTCACTCACACTTTCACTCGTTATCTCTGGCTCACTTTCTTATTCACTCACTCACCCACTTGCACAGTTTGCATGTCAATCACCCTATCACTCACTCACTCACTCACGCACTCACTCACTCCTTCATTCTATCACACGCTCCTTGCCTCACCCCCTCGTTCGCTCTCCCTCGCCCAGTGCTCTCACCCACCTCGGAGGTCGCGTCCGTCTTTGATGCGCCGCACTCGCATTTTCAGCTTCATCTCGCTCTCGTGCATGTCTGTCCACAGCGGAGGAGCGATCACCACGTCCACCGGCATCCAGCCACCGAGCTGCACGGCAGTGCACTCACTTCCACTCAGCACTAAGGAACCTAAACCTCTGATGGACCTTCTCTCAGTCCACTATGGTGCAGATTAAACCTTGATGTTTAGGAGTTCTCCGGCTGAAGATGGGAGAGTGTATGTTCAGTAGCTGTGTGATGGAGCTGCACTGCTCACTATCTGTTCCAAACTGAGTTGAACTGAAAGTGTGCTCCGTCTATTGTTGAACCTCCTCCCTCCCTCCCTCCCTCTGTCTATCCTTCCGTCCCTCCCCTCTCTCTCTCTCTCTCTTGCTC